>JAADVE010000218.1:0-26251 GCA_023334595.1 Pythium utonaiense | reverse complement strand
GCGGAAGCGTTGGAGCGGCAGGCCCTCGTCGATGGCGATCTGGTCGAGGTATTCGCGTGGGAACATCGCAGCAGACGCAAGACTGATAATGGCGAGAGAACTGGTCAAGCGGAACCCCAGAATGTGTACCCACGTAGAAGGACACCACGTACTTCTTCAACGAGAGGTGTTGCTTTGGTTTTTATTGCTTCTGATTGGTCGTTGCGGTGGCGTTTACGTGCTGGAACTGCTGATTCATCCGTGCTGTGAAGTATCAACTCATGGCGTGAGTGGCGAGACGTTCCAGCAAGACATTGAAGTGTACTGTAGCTGCCAAGAATGACAAGCGAAACTCTATTCACTCTTTACCTCCCCAGTCTCAAAAACAGCGTCAGGTTTGCAGCTGCGCTGTTGAGCTTGACGGGACAATGGGGATGACCTCGAGAAGGCTACCAATGGTTCGCTGTAACGCTGACGGTTTACTGGGCCTTCTTGCTCTCGGTCTTCTTCGTGACCTCATCAGCACCCTTGGCATCACGCTTAGCGCGACGTTCAGGGATCACGCTGGACACCACAAGAATGCCAACCGAGATGATGTGTGGCAGGAAGTACCACGACGCCCAGATTCGCAGGCAGCGACGCACGTCCAGGATCTCGAACGCCACACCACAGTACTGCATGGCGACCCACGTGATGAACGTGCCACCGACGTCGTAGACGACAGCCAATGGGTGGCTCTGGCCCTTGAAGTACGTGAGGAAAATGGCGTGTGGGTACATGGCACGGTCCTCCGTGTAGTGGAAGAATGGACGAACACGGCGACGCAACACCTTGCCAGCCTCCAGGTAGAATCCACCAAGGATGAAGAACAGGTAGTAGCCAGGCGAGAGACCCTGAGCGATCCAATTTTGAAACCAAGAGGTATCAGTATCCGACCAAGCAGTTCATCGTCGTGCCTCATCGACCACGTACATGCCACAATGCGCTCACGAAGAACGCGCTCATCGTCGACAGGAAACCCGACTTGCCAGACTTCGATAGACCCACGCGTTGGTAGATGTACGTGTTGATCCAGCGAGCGACACCCATGTTCCAGTTGTTGATGCCGGTACGCATGTTGGTCGGCAGCTCCACGCACAAGATGTCGTTGTTGGTGATGCCGTTCCACTTGCCGGTCTTCTCCACATAGCCGACACCAGCGAGCGCACTGGCCATTTCAGCGAGCGACCACGCAATGTACTACATACAACAAAGAGCCAAGTCAGGATGGTCAGTAGCATAGAATGTGAGCACGGAGCGAAAGGAAGTACTGACGAAGCGGAAGCGGAAGAGCATGATCGGCAAGCACATGCGCAAGCAGCGCACGGCCCACGACGACTCAGGGTAGAATTCTGGCGAGTCGATCTTATCCACCGGAAACTCCATGGAGAGGAAGAAGCCTGCGGCCGAAATCTGTAAGCCGAGCGAAGGAGTTGTCAGACAGGTAATGCATGAACACGGGTACAACTCATGCTGAACGTACCACGACGACGAAGAGGTTGCGTGCGTGCACAGAGATTGGAGCCACGCGGGCGTCCTGGGGTAGAGAAATATCCACTGAGCGAATCGAAGCCAATATAGAGCCAGCAAGCAACACTCATCACCTTCATCCACGTGATAAAGTCCTTGTACTCGAAGCATGGACCAGCGAGGAATGTTGGGAAGAAGAAAGCGTAGCCTGTGGATACGAATGGCCGTGGGTGAGCGACGTGGGGCCTGCAGACTATCGATGGGCACGGCGAACGTACTCAAGTACGAAAGGAGCGGCGGCACCGACTCCAAGCGGTTCTTGATCATCGTTGGCGTGAGCTTGTCCTTGGGCAGCGCGCCATCGCTGTAGTTGATGGCCACGCTGCTAAGCTTGAGCGTAAGAATCATCTGGGCCGAGTCCCAGATGAGGTCGGGGCTGTGGTACTCGCGGTAGTAGTGGCAGCCCACGAGGTACGCCAGCATGAGACCGAGCACGAGCTTGCCGACGATCTTGCTGTTCATTAGAAATAACCAGCGAGAGTGTCAGCAACTTCTCCTTTCGAAACGCTTCGGTATCCACGCATCACGCACCGGGGAGCAACGAGCATGAGCGCGTACACAACCAGCGCCGAGCCAATGGAGTGGACGATGGCATAGTCGAAAACGAAAACACCCACGTAGATGCCCGCCACGATGTTAAACGCATGGCCTATTATGCAAGCGCAGTGAACAACATCCAAAGTTGCAGATCAGTCCACGCGTCCAGTGTTAAACAGCTTCATACCCACTGTGACGTACGCAGCGTCTCCGACTTGAGCAGGTGCAAGAGCGGAGCCACGAAGCTACAAGCCGCGAGCGTGACGATCAATCGGAACCCATTGAGTGGGAAGCCTTCGTTGATGGCGATCTGGTCCACGTGCTCGCGAAGGAACGTCATGGTGGACTCTTGAATGACGATGATTCCGCGGCGCGCTGCCAGCCGCAAGCCCGCCCAAAACGATGGTCGGTTCCCACGGGCAAGCCATCAAGTCCATTGGCCGAAAAGTGTCCTTTCTGGATAATAGCCAATCACTAGTCTCTATTAAACTAAGCCGGGCTAATTTGTTCACGTCTCAGATTAGCCTGTCAAATGTGACTTCTCGGACGTGGAAGGGTGCAGCGGCGACTGGCACATCGCGCAACCGCAGTTTCCTGCTCCGTCACATGAAATCCAAATGCACCGGTTAGTCCAAAGAATTCCTCTCTAAGCTGAACAGGAGGCGGACGTACCCCTGTGCAGTGCACTGGAGGAGGCTGGAGCGCGCCTGGTGCTCCGCAGGTCTCTCGTTTGTGGTGCCGGACGCTGGGGCGGTGGGTATGCTCGGTGAGAGCAGCGATAATCGACGTGTAGAGTTCCCAATGGCCTGGGCATTCTCTAGCAATGTTGATGGGATGCGGTCGAGCAGTTCGAGGAACGAAGGCCACATGCGCAACACGAGGTCTTGGAATTTGAGTTGTCGATCCTATGAGCGGTATTGTAAGTGGAGTAGTGTTAACAAGAGCTCAAATGTCCCATGACGGTCTCCACCATTGCCTTCCCACCTCTGGCGCACTAAGGCCATTCATTTCCACGTCAAACGCTCTTCTGAAGACGGAGAGTGCCTCGTGGTCGTCGATGATCTGCGGTAAGAGCTTGAGGACTGGTTCACACAGTGTCGCTTCTCACACACAGACACAAAACGTCAGTCGACCGCCCATCCGCAGTGTCAAAAGGCTTGATAACTCACCAGACGACGTGTGTGCTTTCAGCCAAAGCGATCCTTGCATCGCTACCATGTACTCCGCCACAATAGGCAGTGACACAAATGGCGCGATGATCAACGGTGGCATTTTACGCACGAATCCCCGGACCTCCTCGGGGTACGACTCGATCGGCGCACTCTTGATGCCCATCGCTGGGGGTGTTGGCTTCTTAAATGCATTTGTGATGGCTCGCCAACCCGTTCGACGTCGCAGGATCTCGTCCTGTTCAATGTCAATTGGTGCCTGCACTGTCCCTCCCCAAAGCTTTTCTTGGGTGCGATACACCTCCAGGCGCTTGGCGAGCAACGTACGAAGTGGGATCTTACACCAGCACGCAGCCATTTCTCGGACTTCACTGGACGCTGCCGTTGTTTTCCTGCGCCTGCTCTTCGTTGCGTGGTCGTTCGTGATGCGAAGATGTACGACGTACTCGACCAACAGAAACAAACGGTCGTTGACGTTGTTCGTTCGCACGAGAAACTTGTACTTGTCCTCTTTCGTAGTCTTTCGTGAGAATTCCCACACGTCCTCTTCTACAGGGTTCCAATAGACGGGGATTTCTAGCACATTCCCGACGATGGAGCCCTCGCTTGCTGCGTGCTGTGCTCGCTTTGTGATAGGGCCTTGGTGGCGTCGTCGCTTCACCCCATCCGTGTCATCGTGCTCTTGATACATACACACATGCACACATCGCTTGACAACGTCGTCCTCTCGAGTATCATAGGGCTTTGGAATGCCTGTAGCTCGCTTCAGCGACACGATTGCGTGTGCCTGCCAGCTCTCCGCTTGTTGTAAGAGCTCTTTCGCTTCTTCCTCATCGGCATCACCGGAAGTCCTAACGAGACCCAGCATACTGGAGTCCTTTTTTATCCCGATTCGAGTTGGATCCTGGGCCAGCGCGACGATCGTCTCGGGACAAGGAAATGACAATGCGTGTTCCATGGAGTTTTCCTGTAGGGTTCGGCACACCGCCGCTGACGTCAAGGCCGGACGAAAATTGGATGGGATCCCAAAGAACATTAGCAAGTTCTTGTCCAAGTCGATGGGAGCACCACGCACGAGTTTCTTCATAGCCGAGCACGCAAGCTTCGATACAACGTCGAGACAGTCAAGCATCTTCCGCTGCTTCTTCTTTGAGATTGCGCCTTGCTTGTGAAAACCTTCCATCGCCTTCATGAATGCGATGAACTCGTCTTCGTTGATCACTCCGTCGCCATTGGTGTCCACGAAATCCAGCAGCGCGTCTTGCTCTTCCACCGACAGCTCGACTTGCAGCACCTTGTAGATAAGGTACTCGAACTCTTTCTCGTCAAGGTAGCCGTTCTTGTCAGTGTCTTGCAATTGGAATGCCTGGCGGATTTCCATTTCTCGCTGCTTCGAGAGCAAATACGCCTTCTGAGAGAGCTGCCTCTTGACAAACTGGACGAACTCATGGAAATCCAACGCTCCGTTCCGGTCGAGATCTACTCGTCGCATCTCGCGATCTAGCTCTTTTGATGAGAATTCGTGGCCAAGAGCCCGAAGGACGTGCACGAGCTCTCGCTTCTCGATGGTGTCGCTGTGGTCGAGATCAAAGAAGTCGAACGCCCGTCGAAGGGCTTTCTTCAAGTGCTTTTCATACTCGCGGTCCGATTTCGAGCCCTGGTCCTCGCTTTCGCCATCCACGTCGCTCTCAGCTTCATCTTCGTCATCTTCCTCGTCGCCACTTGTGTGCTGGTTACCGGACCTGCTCTTGTGGAGTGATTTCTTACGAGGCTGTCGCTGTAAGTCTCGCACTTGGGTAAGGTCGAGACCAGACCCAGAGTCTCCGCCCGACAACTCGCTATCGTCCATACCTGAGGAACTGTCTCTACCACGCCTCCGTTGCTTCACAGTCTTCGTACGAGTGGTAGAGCTCTGGCGCCGAGCCGCTGGTCTGCTACTGCTCGATCGCTGAACAGATCGTCGTCGCGGGCTCACTCGACTTGCAGACTCCCGTCGTTTCGACTTGGATCGAGTCATCGATTCCTTTCGCGAGTGACGTGAGACTGCCGACAGTGAACGATGATCTCGCTTCGGTACCTCCGAACTGTCCTCTTCGTCCCTCTTCTTGACAGTCTTCCTTGCCTGTCTCTGCTTGTTGCCGTTGTCAGTGCTCTCATCACCCACAACGTCACTCCTCCTCTTCACTTTCGTGCTCTCAGCTCGCTTTCTTCGAGGCGAAGGCCGAACGTTCTCACTCTCAGACTCTGTTGAAGCGTCTTTGCTTTTCCTCCGAGCCGCTGATTCCTTTCGACTCTTTTCACGAGATGCTTGCGGCCGCTTTTTCCCTCGATCCAATTCAGACGACTGCTCGTCTTCGGAGCTCGAGCGAGGTGTCTTCTTCGCCTTGAGTCGAGCTTTACTTGGTCGAGTCGGGGCGTCTTCTGTAGCTGATGATGACTCCGCTTCTCTTGCGGGCTTTTTCTTCATCACCTTCTTCGAAGCCTGTTTCTCTTCTTCAGAGGAATCACCAGACGATGCCCGACGCTTTCCTTTAGACGGTGACTGTTGCTTCCCAGCCTGAGCAGCATGCTTCCTCGCGAACGCCTTATTGATCGCCCAGCTGAATGTGTTGCGTACGTTGGCTTTGGCTTTCGCTCGTCGCTTCGCCGTCCGCTCGGATTCACTGTCTCCACTCTCTTGCTGTTTACTCTTTTCTGGTTTCTTCTTGCGCACGGGCGCCTGGAAGAGGGATACGAACTCTTCATACTGGATCTGGCCGTCACTATTCACGTCGTATTCTTCCACAAGACACTGGATCTGAGCGTCAGTAAGCGGTAAGCCCATGTTCAGAAGGGCCTGCCTGAGCTCAGCACCGCTGACGAGTCCATCGCCGTTGTCATCCATCGCATCAAACACCTCGCCCAGCTCCCATCCGCTGGCATCTTGAGCTGCAACGACAAGCCGCTTCATTCGTGCGTGAAGTTGCTTCTTGTCGAGATGCAGCATCGGCTGCAGCCACTGGGCGAACTGCTGATAATCAAAACCTAGAGTGCCCTTGTCGTACTCGTACTCGAACCGCTCTGTCAGCGTAGCGACCTCCTTGACTGTCAAACGAAACGTCGGACGCTCGTGGTCCTGCATGAAGTCAGCGAACCGGTCAGACGCAATCCATCCGCGCTTGTTCTTGTCCAGCTTCTTCAGGTCACTCGCGACGTTATACGGCACACTCGTTGTACGGCCGTGCTTGTCGTCGTATACTCGGATGGTTTCACGTAGCTTCTCTGCGATAGCGCTCAGCTTCTCCGAGTCGCGCACGTTGCACGCGAAGTCCACAAATGCCATGTAATCCACCAACGCACTCGCCTTCGCCTTCATTCTCGTCTTTGAAGTAGGCTCTGTCGTCGATTCTTCATCATTATTGGAGCCCTCACTCTTTGTGAAGCAACGAACCAAGGCCTCTACGTCTTCTCTGCGCTTGATCTTGACGCCAATTTTCACAAGACACTTCTTGAACTTTTCTGCGTCCACAACTCCCGTGTCGTCCGTATCGTAGGACGCGAACAGGTCCAGGAGCTGCTGCCGCACGTGCTTTTTCTTCTTCCCGTGCATGGCGCTGTGCACTGTCTCCACGACTTGCAGCTCGAGCAGTGGCTCGCGCTTCATGCGGCCAGCCTTCTTGCGTCGTGCTGCATCAGCTTTCGCCTTCCCACGCCGTGCCGACTCGTCTTCTGTCGGTGTGTCCTCACGTCTCTGCCATTGCTTGCTGTCATCCTGGTCGGTCGTGTCGTCTGCGTCTTTGCGTGAGCTTCGCTCCTTCTCTTTATTTTTCTTGCTGGCTCCTCGAGCGTCGTCTTCCTCGTCATCCGACGTCGCATCGCGTTGCTTGCGCGGCGTCTTCTTTCTCTTGGAGTTCTGCTCGCCAGACGAAGAGAAGCCGTTCGTTGCCTCCTTCACGAGCCGCTTCAGCATCTCCCACCGTCCTGATCCTATCGATCCGCTTCTCGATGACCTGCACAGCGCAGAAGGTCGTTTGATGTCCACGCCCTTTCGCGGTCGGTCAGCGTGGTCCACACCATCCAGCACCAATCAATTGCAGGGTAGCACAATGCCAATGCCACTGCTGCTGCAATCAAACCATTGGAAGCTCAAGTGAGCTCCGTGGGTGCTCTCTCTCTCAAGACAATCGCTACCGTCTCACGCGGGAGGCACTGCAGTCGTCCGAATCCACCAGCCTCTCCAACAGCCCAAACGCCCTCCTATCCACCTCGTCCTCAAACACAACGTGCGCCCGTTGCAGATGAGCGTCGCAACGCTGACGAGATCTGAAGAGATCTCTTCCAAGGAACCTGCCTCTCCCATTCCCTGCGCATTGGCGTGGGTTGTGGGTTCGCACTTCAACTGATCTCCCCATCCGCCGGGCACGTGTATCCAAGTGCGTCAGTGGCAGCAGCCTCATTTTCAGCCAATCATATCGCGATGTGCCTAGTTGGTGTGGTAGGGTGTGTCTGAATGAGCTCCATGCGGTTCAGTTGAACTCCTCGATCCAAGAGCTCTTCCATTTGCTTTACGCGAGCCGACGACAACAAGACAAGATCGGGATGTTCACGCGTGCGCTGCGACGGAATGCGAGGCTGGGCGCCGCTGTGCTGAGCGCGCCACTGGCGGGGCTCGCACTGGCCGCGCAGTCGGAGCAGCGAGTCTACGTGAGCGGGTACGTGTGGCGCGGAACCCGCTGGTCTGCTGGTCGAATGCACGAGCTGATGGAATAGCGCGTTTGTGGGATCGATGTAGCGAGGCTCTCGGCCGTGGCGTGCGTCTAGAGTACTGGAAGGCCAAGGTGAGCACCGACGGCGTGTCGTGGACTTGAGAACCGTCGGTCTGATGTGCGAGTGTATGGTGGATGAGCTAGCACGAGAACGTGGTGGTGTTGGATCTCGAGAGCGAGCTCATTCAGCTGGGCATCACACGCGTGCGCGACCGCGAGAACGAAGGCACGCGCTTTGTGCATGACGCAAACGCTGTGATCCGTGCGGCGGTGGATTTGGCGCTTACAGAGCTGCCCAACGACGAGGAGGTGCGATGGTGGGCATACATCGTCAGATGGTAGAGAGCGGTCTGAACAACGTACTCGTGGCAGGCGATCGTGACGACCCCACAAGGACACAAAGCACAGGGAGTTGTGTTCGAGGATGATGTGAAAGTCTGCGGTATTGTTGTCGCGACCAATGCCCTGATTCAGAAGAGGTTTGCACCGTCCTATCTCCTGTTGCTGGCTCGTTCTGTGTGCCTAACTCCGTGCTGTTGCCCATAGCTTGACCGGGGTCCTCGAAGGCTCCTTGCCGTTCGAATCGAAGCTTGGCGATGTCTTGATTGAAACCACTGCGAAGGGTGACACGCGTATCGTTAAGGCTGCGCTTCCTGAGGACTTAGACGGTCACGACGTGATGCTGCTCGTACCATGCTTTGACTCGCTCGAGAAGATCAGCAAGATCATCCACGTAAGCATCAACTACCTCAAGCAAACAGCAGATCTCGTTGGTAACAATTCTTTGTGTGTCTGTAGCTGCTGCGTCAAGAAGGCGTCGAGGAAGAGAAGATCACGGTCGTGACGCTCGTGACGTGTCCGGAGGCCGCCGACAAGTTCTGTCAGACCTTCGGCGACGCGCGCCTTGTCACTGCTGCGTTCGACGCTGAGCGTGACAACAATGGTCTCATCGTCCCTGGCATCGGCGACTTTGAAAGCCGCTACCTCGGTGCTTCCAGTCCTGAAATCGAACCGACGCCGGAGGAAGAGGGCGAAAGCGATGGCCAAACCAAGAAGAGCTGGTGGCCGTTCTCCTAAACGCTCGAGGAGCCAAGCACACTGGTAGACGTGGCACAACCAAGCATATCACAAACATAAACCCTCACCGCCGTTGATGAACGCCGTCCAGGATACTGTAGCTCAGGGCGTACTCGACGATCGAAGTCGAGCCCCCCGAGAAAGGCCCACCCAATCTGAAACATTAGCCTAGGTTAGTTTCTACTCCCTACTTTGACCACGCTTAGGTGCGTGCGTACTTAGTCGTGAAGAAAGACCATCATTCTAATCCCAGACAACAACGTGTCGCGCCGATCCGGACGCAAAGGGCACTGCATTTCCGTCGAGAATTGGATCCGTCGGTAGACTTCGCGCGCTTGCTACTGAGCTCCTGAGACGACGAGCTGCGATCACGGCCCACGCGAGAGACTCAAGCTACTGCAGCGAGAACGGAAGACGCCATGCTCAATTTCAAGGTCACGTTCTCGAATGGCGCGTCGCTCAAGCTCATGAACCTGGCGGACGACCTCACGCTCGACGGCTTGCGCGCGCTCATCTTTGAGAAGTCGGAGATCCCGCCGGAAGATCAGCACGGTGCGCGGAGGGTTCCGCGTCGTAGTTGTGTACACAAGTGTGATGATGCTGATGATACCGTGGACGCTGCCTGTGTTGTGATGCTCTAGTGATGACGGGGTATCCGCCGAAGCCCATCGACGGTGAAGGAGTGCGTCGTTGCCTTTCTCGCCTCCATTGCTGACTAGGAACTTTGTGGCTGACTATGGTGCTTGATATCCATTGCAGTCCAGCACGCTTGCGGCACTGGGGATCCGAACTGGGTCTGTGCTGGTGCTCAAGGAGCCGTTGATGGCGCCTGGCAGCCGACCAGCACAACCTTCGAGTGTGTTCCTACGTCGCGTTGTGCCTGCAGATAATAGCTGTCTCTTCAACTGCATCAGGTTCGAATCCAGCTATGGGGTGCACGCATGGCATTGATTTTAACTTGTACTATCCGCTTGCTGCGCAGCTACGCCATGGGCAAGGGCAAGTCGGGAAGTGGTCAGGTCATGCGTCAAATCATCAAGGTTCGCCTGCACTGTCGTCGATTTGGACCACGCTTTCGCTGACTGACATTTCTCTTTTGTCCATTAGGATGCAATTCTGGCTGACCCTCAGCACTACAACGAGGTCTTTCTTGGCCGGCCTGTGTTCGAGTACTGCGCGTGGATCCAGGATGACAAGTCGTGGGGCGGCGAGATCGAGCTGTCCATCCTGTCGGCTCATTTCAAGTTAGAGATCGTAGTATTTGACGTCACCAGCATGAGCCGCCTATGCTACGGTGAAGATCAAGGCTTCTCTCAGCGCATGTTCTTGCTGTACGACGGCATCCACTACGATCTGGTCGTGGAATCCCCATCAAAGACAGCCCCCGAGAGCCGGGATACGACGCTCTTCCCCATCAACGACTTCAGCAAAGTTGAACGTGCCAGCGAAGTTGCTGTCGAAGCGCACCAGGTGCACTACCAACGGACACATTGCCAACGACTCGTAGATCATATCTGCTGACGTGTGTCTGTCTGTTTATCTCTCTGTCTACTCAGAACCACGAATACACCAACGTCAGTGGCTTCCACATCGTCTGCATGCGCTGCCGGAAGACCTTTGTGGGTCAGCGTGAAGCCCGAGCACATGCTGACGCAACAGGGCACCAAGAATTCGGAGAGTTACGCCCATCGGCGAACTGATAGCGGCCACAACGACGATGGCGAACCTCTTACAATGGACGTCGAAACGGCGTAGTGATGAATAGACTTTCGTGTTCATTATCGCAATTGGGAGGTTGCCTGGACGGCAGGCGGTTGGTGGCATTTATTATGGAAGTGACGTGGATGGAGAGTTCGTAGTTCGTCTACGCGTATGGTTTCAGCTTCATTTCGCTGTGGAAGTCGGTGGCGTTCTTTTGTGGTCACCCACAGGAGATGCTCTGTTCTTCGCTCTATTTCTTCGTTTCAAAGTCCTGTGGCTCAGCGTGCAGCGGCGAGCGTGGGTCGCTCGGCAGTTCGATCGCACTCACGCCGGCCTCCGTGTCAAGCGTCAGTTCTTCTTTCGCCGAGTACACCAGACGCGCGTACCACCACAGACTCGCCATACTGATCGCACAGAGTGCGATATTGATCCAAAAGACGGGCGTGAGAGATGGAATCGCGGCTGGCAGCAGCGGGAGCACGATACGCGACACAGACGCAGCCGAGCCAAGCAGACCCATGAGCGTTCCCTGTGGACGGCCTCCGAGCAGCTTGGAAAACGCAGCGACAACGACAGCAGTCGTGATCGGGCAACCGATGCTCCACACGAAGAGCTCAGCCAGCAGCAATCGCGGGAACGTGAGCTCGGTTGGCGCAATCACCAGCAAGATGTTGCCGATCGTGAGCATGATGAAACCCGACTGCACCCAGTTGACGTCCGTGATGCGGTGGCGGAAGTATTCGATGGAAAAGTACGTCACCAAGCCCAGCAGACCAAGGTAGAACTGGAAGTTGGAGGCCGTGACGACCGCTTCCACGCTCGCAGGATCGCTGCCGGTGACTTCCAAGAACAGTGGAATGTTGACCGTCTCGAAGACCGACAGGATGCCACGTGCATTGAAGTTGAGGAAGATGAACACAATCGCGCCGATCTTCACAATGCGGTCTGGCAAGTTGGTTGGGTCATTGAGCGGGTTGTGTGCGCCGCCGATGTTAGGGCTCTCGAGAGGCCCGTCCTGGATCGTGATCTTCTCATCGAAGACCGTAAACATCGAGACAATCGTGATGATGTTGAGCACCACGAGGATCATACCAGGCGCCGTAAACTTGTTGAGGTGCATGCCCAAGACGAAGGTATCCATCTCCGCCACGAGAGTTCCGAGGCCAGGCGTCAGCGCGTAGCCCAGGAAGACGACAGTCGCGAGGATCGTGAGGTATTTGAGTCGTTGGTTCACCGTAGTCAGCGCCGCCACATTCGCCCGGCAGACACTGCGGTTACCCGCCCCGAAGCCGACGAGGAAGCGGCTCACCGCCAACACCCACAGGCTGTTGGCGACGTGGACATCCGCCAGCAAATAGATGATGTTGCCCAGCAAGCAAATGCCCGACGACACGACGTACACGAACTTGAACGAGTATCGGTCGCACATCCAGCCAAACACTGTGGACGAGATCAATCGCCCGACCGAGAACACGGACGTGAGCAGTCCCATGAACGCGAGGTCACCGCCCAGCGACTTGTTGTACAGGAACAGCGTGGGCAGCACGACGCCGCGCGAGGACTCGGCCGCGAACTCGACGAAGTTGATGAGGAACATGTTGATGTACCATCCGGTTGCTTTGCGGTGGCGCGGACTCGCCATGTAGTTCTTGAGCGGCGTGTTCTCATCCAGTACGACACTGCGCGCTTGCTGCGGAGTCTTGCGTGGCTCCACAGCGTCGCTGCTGCCGTAGCCCTGAGGGCGGACTCCTGCCGAGGCCACCATCTTGCGATCACTATCGGAAGGTGAACCCACGCAGTCGAGGGTACAAGCCGATTGATACGAGCAGAGATGGGTGACCCGCACGAGCCGAGCCAATCACCACACGTCGGTCGGCGCTGTGAAGAGTGGAAGTGATGGATCGACGAGCGGAGCTCCTCGTCCAGCCAGCTCTGCTTCAGGAGGGACGAGATGAATCAGGTTGCCAGTGCTTTTAGTCCACACGCCAGTTGGGGGTTGCACCATGTGCGGAATGATGGTCGTGAGCCGTGACAGAGCATGGGACAAGCGCGTCGTCGGCATACACATCTGCAGTACAGTGCAAGCGGGTTCTAAACGTCCAGAGATTCGTGGCGTGCGTGGTCAGCGAGCGGTGTCGCCCCGCCCAACGGACTGAACGTGAATCTGTGGAAGCACGTGTCGCCCGTCCGCGTCCCGCCTTGGGCGGCACACACTGTGTGTGGATTGGTCGAAGACTCATTGCTCTCATAGAGACGCGTCATCTGTATTGCGATCGAAGCAGCGCGACAAAGATACCAGACGCCAAGATGCACGGAAGGGTCATCCCTCCTCCATTATGTAACCGATTGGTTACACATCTGCGGACGGTTACGCGTGGAGGAAGCCAAAAAGCTAAGCCAAGCCAATTACACACGTGCAAACATCCTATTTCAGTTCAAAACCGGATATCTCACCATAATGGGTGAAGATTCTGAGACCTCGATTCTATAGGCTGAAAATCGAGGAATCAGAATCTCGACTCAGCTATCCTAAGAAATCGAATGCTGGTTTGTACTGTAGGGGATCGGTCTTTTCTATCAATCCGAATTTTGCTTTCCAGCCAATTCTTTTCCTCTCATCTCTATTTCATTCGACTGGCCGGTGCAGAGACCATCCATCCGATACAAAATAGATTTCAAACGCCGTGGCCCATCTACTGCAATAGACACTAACTCCGTGACATGAGCCCTACCCCTTCCTTAAGTCTTGAAGATCGTGCGTTCTGATTGGCTTGTGTGTCCAACGCCGAGGCCCCAGTAGGGCTCGGGTCCTCCCCTCGGAGTACCGTGTGCATCCAGACGGCCTGTGACTCTGTTCCATCGGACCACTTGAGCTTCCGCACGAGCATAGTGAAACCAAGTCAGCGCCGTCCCGCGAATCGCGTGCCTCGGCCGCATCTCCACTCTTCCATCGCCACCACGCGGACGCCATCATGCTGCAGGCGCCGCTCCCGTCCATGCCGGAGTACGATCCGCTGGACGACCACTTCGAGGAGCTCGAGGAGCCCGGCACGAACCTGCTTCAAGGTGCGTGGCTGCGCTGAATATTCCAGCCCCCGCTCCCCCGCGTGTCGACTGTCCAGAGAGTCGCATGCGACTGGGGACGCGGGAGAAAAGTGGACACGATGGACTCCCGCCGGTGTCTGACTCGACGCATGTGTGTGTGTATGACCCGCAGCCTTTGTTCTACCTGTCCATGCAGGTGCCGTGTCCAACGTCGGCACGCCGCTCAGCATCTCCAGCGGCTACACGTCCGAAGAAACCGAGTACTCGGTGACTACGCCCTCAGACGATCACATGTACACGGAGCTGTCCTTCCTGCAGTCGGCCGACACTAGCGAGCTAGTGGAGGTCGTCGCGGACTACGTGGAAGACAACGACCTCACGGCGCTCTCGCCGCAGCAGCAGCGCGTGTTCGCCGACAAGAACGCAGGCTTCGCCACGGGCAAGATGATCAAGGGAAAGGTGCGTTGGTGGGCTAGCAACGGATTGATGTCGATGGAGGCGGTGGTGTGCTGACCGTGGTGGCGTCATGTGAACTGCTGTGTAGACCTCCAAGTATCGAGGCGTCACGCAGACGAGCAAGACCTCGTGGGGCGCCAAGTACAGCGCCAAGCGCATCACCAACACATGCAAGACGCCAGACGAGGCTGCACGCGCCTACGATTCGTACTTGAAGACCAACTACCCGGACAAGTACCGCAAATTCGCCAACTTCTGCGTGCGCTGCGATCGCTTCGTGAACCCGTTGGGACTGCCCGACTTCCGCAACGAGTGCTGCTGTGACACTGCCTCGGACGGCGGCTCCACGGAGGCAGAGTCCCCGCCAACGGCTTCGGAGACAGATATTGACGACATGGAATCGCACGCCAAGCTATACGCACGTCAGGACAGCAACCTGTCGATCTCCTCGCTGAAGCTGAGCTTCTTGGAAGATACAGAGCCACTCTTTGACGAGTCGATGCTGCCGATGGGGGGGCCGGAAGACTTCCAGGCCTCCACTACCCACGGAAAGCCAATGAAGCGAGACAGTTTGACGATGGCCGCCGTCGAGTCGTTCACGAACGACGGCAACCTGGACCAAATCATCAGTGATATCGACCGCTCGTCGTCGCTGTCGAAGAAGCCGTCGTTCACGCACAGCAACAGCTTCGGAGCCTCGAACAGCTACCCCCCGCCTTCGAACGCGACCACGGCAGCTACCGACTTGAGTCCTGATGAGTGGCAGAACCTGTCGGAGTACCTCCTGGCGGACCAGAACGTCGGCCGTGCCTCATTATCGGGCGTCCAGTCCTACTCTGCGCCCCCACAGGTGCAGGATAACCAACAGAGATACGCGTACAAGAAGATCCACAGCCTCGACTTTGACCCGGTGGATTCGATGGATCAAAGCCAGTCGATCAAGCAGGAGTACGCGTCAGCCATGGATGTCGACGACCTCGCGTCGGCATTCATGCCTGCCCCCGCGGCCTCAGCTTACTCGGGTCCGATCGCGACACCGACAGCCCGTCTGCCGATTCAGACGAACTCTTCTGCTGCGTTCCCAGCTCGAGTGGAGATCCAGACGCCGTTCCTGGAGAAGTACTGGCGAAATGACCGCAAGAACATCCAGTGCTTCCCTTACTGTCCCGAGCATGGAGACTACTACCGCGTCCGTATCGAGAACCTTCAACATCGATGCAAGGGTGTGTGCCGTGCGGCTGTCAAGGCCCACATCACGATCCCGACGAACCAGCTCCTGTCGCCATCCGGTCTGCTCTTGCTCGCGCGGTGCAACAGTACGTTCTCTCGTAATGTGGCGCTGTCAGCGCAACAGTACTTGAACCCAGTCGAGATGAAGAACCTTCAGACACTGAGTGCGGTCGGCATGGTCGAGAACTTTGGTGTGCTTCCGGACGGCAGTGGCGTGCAGTTCGAAGTCACATTCTACCCGGATGTGTGGAAGTTCGAGTTTGACCTTCCGAAGAAGCGTCGCCATGGAGGGGCCGGTGAGGCTGACTTCGAGAGCTCCAGCTCCGAGTTCCTCTACTTCTTCGAGATTGATGTGTTTTACACGACGGAGAAGACGTCGTTCCAACGACTGGGCCACGCTGAGTCGATGAGCTTCCAGATTGGAAACACTCGCACGCTTTTGCGCCAGCGTAACCGCATGACCGAAGAGCCGAACGATGCGGACACCATGTTGGGTACGGACGCTTTGCCGGAAAAGAAGAAGGTAAAGGTTCGCCTTGGCCAACGCGCGCAGAGCAGTACGCTCGTGAACGAGGATGGTGAGCCAATCGACCCTGCCGAGCTATCGGCGGACGGCGTTGTGAAGGCTGGAAAGAATGTGACGACAGACGGGTTGGGTCGCATCGACTCGAACGATTCTGCGTTCGATTTGGAAGCTGGTGTAGACAGCGACAGTGGTCCAGCCTCGTATGACCGCTACGTGTCACCGAAGGGGACGAAAACGTTGCTAGCAGGTACCGACTCGGCGACTGTTGCGACAATGGTGCAGTCGGGAACGAAGGCTGCTCTTGCCGCTGACCGCGACAACGAAGCCGCGGCAACCAAGCACTCAGACAACTCGCACAGCTGGGGCAAGCTGTTCTCATACACGCTGCTGTGTATCCCTCTGTCGATCGTATTCGTACCGCTCGCTCTCATCCTCTTCGTGCCGTTCCTGGTCATTCCACCGACTGCCGGCGCTATCGTTCGAACGCTGGATGCGTTGTCTGATATGGAACTGCGTCGTGCGAACAGCAGTTGCATCGCCTCCGACTCGCGGTATGTCCTCAACCGCCTCGATTCAGGAGCCGGCAAGGGCATGATGCGCTTCCACAGCCAAGGCGCGGTCTGGTCGCGGTTCTTCTACTTCTTTGGCATCAAGCTTGTCATCACGGTCGTCATGTTCGTGCCTGCACTGCTGCTGAGCGTCTTCGGTCTCATTCTCTTCCCTATCCGTCCCGCGTCCCAGGCGCTACTGCGGAGTGCTAACTCAGCTGCTCTCGTCTCGCGTGAGTTCACGAGGAAGTCGGTGGGCACGCCGTTCAACGCGTCGGGTGTGCACGGCGACGCGATGGTGTAGACACTCGGTAGTCTCCATTTTTGGATAGCGTGGAGAGGAAGACTGGAACCGAGCAGGCGAGAAGTATCGGCATCGAGAGCGTAGGGAAACAAAAACATTGTGGTGTCTGTAGCTTATTAATTACTAGGACTTGTCGATGAATACACGTACTACACAAACCCAAGAAACCGAGCGGAGCTTCCCAACTGGAGCAGACCACACGCATATTCCATCCAAGCGCATAGTTTTCTTACTACTTTATCGTTCGTGGCGCGACGTCGTACCAGCGTCAGCACCTCGTGCTGCCTGCGGATGCTACCGTTCCGTACTGGCCTTCAGCGCCACACTATTCATTGGGGTTCACTGGACGGATTTTTCTACCTATTCCGAGCGGAACTCTTCACCGCCAGTGACCATGTTGAACTGGTCCTCAAAGTCGTCCATGGACAGACCTGTCTTGCCCGATTCTGAATCATCCTCGTCGTCAAACACCCACGTCGTGCCAGGAACGTACTTAGCGCCCTCAGTATCGTCGAGTCCGGCTGGCAGCTTCATGCCCTTGGCGTACAGTGGACCCGTGCTGGATGGCGAGCATCGACCCAGTCAGTCACGTGAGAGGTACATCATATGCGAATTCAGCACTCACCCAGGCAATGCGTCTGCCATGCCGGCGGTCATGGAGGTCTCGCCAATGTCCTCGATCTTGCTCAGCAATGTGCTCGCAAGGAATGCAGCGTCACCGGCCTTCTTGAAGAAGCTGTGCTTCAGCAGTGGCGACGTGCCAGGGCGCTTCGACGGCTCTTTCTGCAAGCACAATTTGACCATGTCCTTGAAGTGACGGCTGAACTGGTGGCCGTTGCCATCATCCTGAGAGGTTCCGCACACAACGCAGTTAGCATTGACGCAAGGCTACTCCATGAACTGCACGGTTCGCACCTCGTACGACTTGAGGGACGGCGGGTCTTCCTGCAACGTCAGAAGCAAGACCTTCATTGGCTGGTAACGGGCGTACGGAGCGTATCCCTTGGCCAACTCCAGCGCCGTGATACCCAGCGACCAGATATCGGCCTTGTAGTCGTAGCCCTTAACTTGCTCCATGACCTCTGGGGCCATCCAACAAGGCGTGCCCACAAAGGTCTGACGGTTCTTCCGTCGATCACCACCTTCCATCATCCACCCGGACACGCCGAAGTCGGCGATCACGACGTGGCCTTCACCGTCCAGCAGGATGTTGCCGGCCTTGATGTCTCTAAGCGCATGTTGAATCCACGACTCAATAGACTGGCGGCAATCAATTGACTGACCACGTACAGGAAACGCACCGGTGGATCTGGCCGTTCTCGTGGAAGTACTGCAGTCCCTTGAGCGCCTCGTTGAGGATGACAGCGATGAATTCCTCCTGCGAGCAGCACACGTGCCCATCCAGCGCAAGCATCAGCATCTGTACCTGTACGATACTAGTGGTGTGGGCACCGCACCTTGAGTCCTTCGCTCATACCCTTCTTCTTGAGGTAGTTCATCACGTGGAGACACGAGCCTGCACCACAGAGAATCTCCCCCATCAGTCCTCTGCGAATCGATCGCATCGCCAGCTTACATAGACACAACGCACCCTTGTTCATGAGCTGCGTGACGAGCCAGAGCTGGTCCTTGTGCACGAAGCTGCAGTAGCACTTGAGCACGTTCGGGTGGTTGGTCATCTTCATGGTCTGCACCTCAGCCTGTAGCCGCCACAGAGACACCCATCCACCCATCAGCGACTGCTACCACCACCACCAGCAGCAGCACGGCTCCGTGTCGAGTCCAAGCAGCAAGACCACATACGCGGATGTCCTCAAAGCTCGTGGTGATCTTCTCCAGATCCATGATCTTGATCGCGACATGGATCTTCTTCGGGATGCAGTACGCCTTCCATACTTTCGCGAACGCACCCTACAGCCACAGCCCCACACGCACCCAACCACGCGTCAGCTACCGCCATCACCCTTCATCTAATGAGCGCCTACAAGCCTCCAGGGACCTGTCCGATCTGCTCGATGATCTGGTACTCAGTCGCCGCCGTCGGCCACTCGTCCGCCATGGTCGTTACGTTGCAGGAGCCTTGCGTGGTCGTGCGGAGAGACAGATCAGCGGATCCAACGAGCGTGCTTCGCGCAGGCCAGAGAGACAGAGACGCAGCGGTCCAGAGGCTGCTGCAGTCCGGTGTCGTGCGTGGGCGGATCCGTCCGTGCGAGCAGCTCCCCCAACGAGTCGACGCGCGCACACTTTGTCTGGGGCCGACTGACGCAACACGCCATGGAAAGTGGGTGCTTATGTTGCAGGAACCCAGATAGAAACGCCCTGCTTCAGGCGCGGATGCGCAACTTCACAAACCCTTGTTAAGTGGTAGGCGATTGCATCGAGATACAGAGGGTAGTGGGTACATCAATCATCCACGAACCACATGCCAAATCAGGACAACCCTGGTTCTGGAGAAGGGGTAGGGTATGATCCTAATAACCGGTATCGCATACGTACAATTCCGTTTTGGCCACGCTAAATAGCTTTCCGGTGAGGTGAAAATATCTCCATCGCGACCGTAAACGGGAAACTCTCCCTTCACTCCTCCAGCCAAAACAACGATTCCACGACGACCGTAAAAACACAGCAACACAGCGTGAGTGCCTGCATTCGTACAGTACCCCTGGGGTACTGTCACCCGCCCTCCAGAATCAGCCCCCATGACTGTCAGCTTCCCATTGGGGTTCTTCTGAGACACCCTGCCCTCTGGAAACGGAACTCGCGTCTCGCGATCACGGCCGCCACGCCAGCAGCCGGCTCCCCGCATTTGCTGAAGATCTCTGCGGGCGTAGGACAGCGCGAGCAGCAGCCGTCTCTTTAGCGGACATCGCAACGTGCTGAGTTGACGCACGCTGAGTGCAGTGCAGCAGCGCAGTACCGGTAGCTCTCCGTCCCAGCAGCTCACGCACTGTAGCCACCGTCCCGCGCCTGTAGCACGGAACGCACGCACCACGACGCTGCAAAAGCTGAGTGGCATTCGGCGATTCGACGCGCACTCGACAAGCCATAGCATCGTCCTCCTACAAGCTGCCCTACACGACGACCAATATGCAATCATCCCCTTCCGCTGTGCGTCTGCGCATGGCGCTGAGCCAGCGCCGCAACCTGCCCACGATTCTGCTCGGCGCCGTGGCCGCGTGGTTCCTCGTCGCGTATCTGCTGAACGCCATGCCGTCGGGGCAAGTGTACGACACGCTCAGCGAGACGGAGGCCCAGCAGCACGCCGCGGCCGAGTTCCAGCAGCTCTTCCCTGGCAAGTGCCAGATCAAGAACTTTGAGGAGCTGCGACGCATGTCGATTGTGTACACGTGGGTCAACGGCAGTCAGCCGTGCTACCGCGAGCAGCGCATGGAAGCCGGCGGCAAGCACGCCGTTGGCGGCTCGCGCGACCGTGAGATCGGCGAACTCAAGTACTCGATCCGGTCGTTCAAGAAGTTCGTGCCATGGCACACGGGTCCGATCTACATCGTCACGCCAGGCCACATCCCGGAGTGGGTCGACCTGAACAATCCGCGCATCAAGGTGATCAACCAGGACGATTTGTTCCCAGAGTACGCCAAGGGCTTCCTGCCAACCTTCAACACGCACGTGATCGAGCAGTTCTTGTACTTGATCCCTGGCCTCTCGGACATCTACATGCAGATCAACGACGACTACATGTTCACGAAGCCCATGGACCCACACGACTTCTTCACGTGCGACGGAGGCATTCGTTTGCTGCACGAGAACGGGCTCATCTCGCACACGCCGCCGACGCCAAAGAAAGGTATCTGGATCTCCTCGGTGCTGAACACTCAGCAGGAGATGGACTTGCGCTGGGGCCAGCAGGACCGCCACTACATCAAGCACGCGCCGTTTGTCTACAGCCGCAAGGCATTTGAGCGTATCCACCAGATCTTCGACCGTCCGCTGTACACCACACTCAAGTCCAAGTTCCGTGGCAAGCCAGACATGAACATGCCGCTGCTGCACCACTACTACATGATGAGCCAGGGCAGCCAGGAGCTGGGCATCCCTATCTACTCGCCTCCGCAGGAAGAAATGCAGGGCTACAAGCTGATTCTCATGCAGAACGACAACATTGACGAGCTCAAGAACATCTTCGGTGCGATTATCGACGGCTCGTCGCCGTACAAGATCATCGCACTGAACGACGAGTACTCGGACATGCGTGTTGCTGACACTGCGATTGAGTTCCTGAGCACGTTTTTGCCCGAGCCAAGTGAGTACGAGCGTAAGCCTGACAGCGAACCCCACGCGCTGACGATCCGCAAGCCGGAGACGTGCGAAGTCGACGAAACGATCCTCGCCCCAGCTCCTCGTCGCGTGGAAGCTTCGCAGAAGTTCCAGGTGATCGCGTACCGCGAACTGCGGTGGGTGGCGTTCGTGACGTCGCTGCTCAAGGGTCTGGGCATGGGCCTCGGCGGTATGATCGTCTACGTGTTCTACCTGATAGTTCTTCGAGGGAACAAGTCTGTGAAGGGCTCTGCTTCGGTGTACGACAAGGTGTAAAGCGGGTGAAAGCAAAATCAAAATCAATAGACTCAACACTTTCTACAACTACACCACATTGCGAAGGACTCTCTTTCGTACCGGAGCTGCTGCAAAGCACACTAGTGCTCCGTTGACCAGTGGCCGTTATTGACACCGCTGCATCACGACGAACGTGTTGACATTGGACGTCATAGGAGTCTCGGTGCCAGTGCATGAAAGTCGAGCTAACGTGGTAGTGGGAAGGGTGGAAGTTCTATTCATCTCGTTTTGATGGTGTTATGGGAGCCAATGACGGCGTCGCCATTCACTCGGCGGTAAAGAGTCACAGAGCCTACGACCGCGAGCGCGAGTCCGATCACGTATCCTACGGCGTCGATGAAGTTGGTCTGAGTGCCCGGAGGAACTTCCAATCGCCGGAAGTGGACTTCGTACGGCGATTCATATTTTCGCGTGGGTGTGTTTTCGCTCTGTTGCTCACGGAGCGTCAGATACGACGCGGTTGGGACGGGAATCACGCTTGGGTCGTACGCACAGTCCGGGCCGTGGTAATTGCTGACAACGCTGACGGTTTGTCCTTCGGGGAGCTCGTAAAATTCACGGTTTGGAAGCAGTGAGCGGTAGAAACGACCCACAAGTTCCGCAGTCTCGGGTTTAGAGTACTCGTCGTTGAGTGCGAGCAGCACCTCAGGCCCGCGGCCATCGAGCGCCTTTTGGAACTGAGCCTCCAAGGCGGTGTAGTCCTTGTCCGTGATTCGCACCAGTAGCCAGTCATCGCATTCCGCGATGGGGTTGAATCGAACGGGGATCCCCAGCTCCCTGGAGCCTTCTTCGTTCATGTAAACGTGGTGTAGTAGCGGCATATTCAGATCTTCATGGTGTCGCACTTGATGGCTGAGCGTCGAATCTAGCGCGTCACCAAACTTCTCGTGGATCTTCTCAAACGCCCGTCGACTGTAGACGAAAGGCGCGTGCTTGAGGAAGTTGTACGTGTGCTCACCACCGTAGGTCTGATCGGTCAGTTGAAGTGTGTTGCGCACACTCGCGAGCCACGCGTTGGTCTTTGTGCCTTTGACGTGGCGGATGTGGTTGATCTCTGTGAGGAATTGCAGCCCACCGTCACACGTGAAGAATCGATCAGGCGTGATCGGCTTTACGAAGAGATAGTCGTCGTTCATGTGGATGAACACGTCCGTGAGCCCTGGGATCTTGTGCAAGTACTGCTCGATGACATTCGTGTCGAAGTTCGGAAGCGCGGTCTTGTCCTTGGGCAGCAGATCGTCCTGGTCCACGACGCGAATTCGCGGGTTCGACAGATCCAACCAGTCGGGAATCTGGCCTGGCGTGACGATGTAGATTGGCCCTTCCAGCCACGGCGCGAACTTCAGGAGCGATCGAAGCGAGTACTTGAGCTCGCCCATCTCTTTGTCCCGCGACGACCCGCCTGGCGAGAGGCCGGCACGTTCACGTCGGGCATTGTAGCACCGCTCCGTGCCGTTCACCCACGTATACACGATGGCGCTTTTGCGGAGCTGCTCGAAGTTCTTGATCTCGCAGCCCGTACCGTGGCTCAGATCGCCGAGCCCGCCGCTGGAGAGGTCCATGACGGCCAGCGGTGCATCGGGCTGACTCGAATACAGCACCAGCGCCAGCAGCAACGCCGCACCAACCAGCGCGAAGAAGCCACGCATTTCTCTACTCAATGAGTGGCACTGTCACGTGGGATCGTGGGTCTAGATGCAAGCGGAGCGTCTCGTGATCAGTGACCGTTGCATGCAGCCACACGCCGATCCTCTCCGCCAGGTGGGGGGCACTGATCAATGATCACAACGAAAATGGGACTTTCCCGACCTTGCATGGATCTCTATTTTAGCCAATCATCACTCGCCACGGAGAATGGTTAAGTACGCACGAGTCCAACGTAGCTGCACACTAAGTTCGCTTGATCCCAGTGTCTTCCGCTCTTCCAAGCATAGACAAGCCGAGAAGGAATTGGAGATCCTCATCACCTCAAGAAGCGACTCGACGGAGACAGCGAGCAAGCAGCAGCAATGAGCGGAGACGGCAAGCCACGCATCCTCGTGCTGGGTGGCGCCGGCATGATCGGCCGCAACTTCGTCAAGTTCTGCATCGACAACGATCTGTGCTCGTCCATCCGGGTCGCTGACAAGACCATGCCCGAGATCGCGTACTTTAGGTTCGTGTCTCCGCTTCCATCGATCCACGAGGACTGTGTGCGTGGCTGAATGCTAATCTTGCTGAGATTGCAGCCCAGCGCACAAGGAAGCGTTTGCCGATAAGCGTGTCAAGTTTGTGCAGGCGGATCTGACGCGTGAGGCGCATCTGGAGCGCGCGTTCCACCCGGAGTCGGGGCCGTATGACTTTGTCTACAACCTCGCGGGCGAGACCAAGTGCGGATTGAGCGAAGCAACGTATGCATCCAAGGTGGGTTTGCTGCTGCAGTGATATTCAAGTCGGGGGTCTGATCAAATGGCTTCCATTGGATGTAGTGCCGAGACTTGTCCATCAAATGCGGTAGGTGGATTTAGAGAATCGCTCTGTGCTCATGGGTACGCGGGCCTAATTGTATTCACTGTAGCCAAGTACGCGGCGCAAAACGCTAAGGAGTTCGGTATCCGACGCTACATTGAGGTCTCGACCGCATTTGTATACAAGTCGCAGACCAAGAACCCTGCTGATGAGAGAGCAGAGCTTCAGCCCTGGACGTTGCAGGCCAAGTACAAGCTCGAGGTAGATGATATGAACTGGGTGGCTGGAGTCTGGACTTCAGAGGTTGATCTGTGACTTGATGGCGAAGGCAGAAGAAGTGATTCGTGATTTGCACGAGCTGAACGCCATCATCGTGCGGCCTGTGACGGTACGATTCCTGCGCTCAATCTCCAACTCGAGCGATGTTAACCTCACGGTTGCTTTTCCTCTACGTTCAGGTTTACGGACCTGCCGACTTCATGGGTTTGATGCCTCGTGTCGTGTGTGCGGCTGCGTCAGTGTTGTGCTGTACGGTTCTCTTTGCTGCGGCTACAACACTAAAGATCTTGCTGCATTACGTAGTTACGTCAAGCTCGATGAGAAGATGAAGCTCCTGTGGGATGCAGAGATGCGAGTGAACACTGTACGAGCATTCCTGCAACATAGTGGCTTGAAGGCGATGGTAACGAAGTGCTGTCTTTGCTAGGTCCACGTTCTCGATGTTTGCCGAGCTTTGTGGCATTTATCATCGGAAGGGCGACGTGGTGAAGTCTACAACTTGGCTGACAAGAACGACACGAGTAAGTCGCCAATGTGACATCCTGGCTCAACGGGACCACAGCAATGACTTCCTCGTCTCACACCTCTAGACCAAGCCAAAATCAACGAGATCCTCGAAGCCATCTTCAAGATCAAGACCGGATTCATCGGAAAGCTCGTGTCGAATCTTGCGCGCGTAAGGTCTTCGAGCTCAGCTGTAAACTGACTGTCAAGATATTCTCACACTTGTCTATCGATGCAGATGCGACTCGCGGATGTCGTGGATGAGGCGAACGACAAGCACATGAAGCCTTGGTCAGATCTCTGTTCGGTGCGTCGCAGTCCTCACCTTCCTCGATGCATGGTTTGTGTACTCACGTATATACTTGTCCGACCGCAGGCGCACTCCATCAACAACACGCCATTGTCCCCGTACATCGACAAGGAGTTGTTGCAACACAACCACCTTTACGTGGATGGCTCCAAGATCGAAACCACCGGATTTGAGTACAAGTACCCAACGGTAAGATGCTTTCGTGCACACTTAAGCTACGAACCACCTGACTCTTATCATTCTGCCTTGTGCACCCACCACCCTGTAGCTCCAGACGAAGGAAGTCCACGCTGTCGTGGAGGAGTTCATCGCCCAGCGCATCTTCCCTCCGATCCTCTCCTGATCTTGTGGATAGAATCCTGCGATCCATCCTCTGGATCTCTGGACTCCTGGATCAAACATCCTCCGGACGCCATCCAGAACCATGGCCACCACGTCAGCCCCTGGATTCCAGAGGCGTCCACAGTGTTCCCAATGGCAACGTCAACTTGTGGATTGCAGAGTGTTGGTCTTTTCGCGGGGTAACTCGTGTCTGTTCGGGAGCGTACCGTAACCTGCTTCGATTACAGCGCCCTCCAGCTGGCCCTTGCGTTGAACCCCCGCCGCCTGACTCGGTTTCTCCCTCTCTTCACTTTCGGCCCGCATCAATTTAGCACGAGCCCGACGGACGCGGAGACCTCTACGCGCCGGCAGCTACAGGAGGGACACCCGCCCGCCCCCGTCCCCACTGCGCGACGCACGCCACGACATATCCATCCATCCATCTCACGCGACTGCGCGCTTGCGTTCTCTGTGTGTGTGTCTGCGTCAGCGCGTGGATTGCACCGTAGAAGCGAGGGCTACAACACGACGTACCGCGAGACGATGAGCGAGGTCGCGCAGCAACTGGAGAAGGAGCTGCAGATCCACGCGCCCGTGAGCAACGGCGCGAGCCGCCGCAGCAGCGGCAGTAGCAGCAGCGATGGCCACTCGGGCGGCGGTAGCCGAGAAGCCGCGCGAAGCGGAAGTGTGGGCGGCAGCGGCTCGCCTGCGACGGCGTCATCGGTCTCGTTGAGCTCGTCTCCGTCACAGTCGGAGCAACAGTCGCCTGCGTCGTCGACGGCATCGTCGCTGAGTCCCGCGACCGCTGCGTCGTCCAAGGCGAAGCGTAAGAAGTTTCGTTCGCGCACGCAGTCGGAGGGCGCCGCGTGGACGCGCGCGTCGTTCCGTATGCAGCCACCCGTGGACCCACTAAGTATGGAGGTCACGCGTG
>JAADVE010000217.1:0-26304 GCA_023334595.1 Pythium utonaiense | reverse complement strand
TTGCCGAACACCATCGGATCGCCGCCCTTGAGGCGCACTACCACGTGGTTCTCGCGGCACTTCTGGACCAGGATCTTGTCGATCTCGACCTGCTTCGCCGAGTCCTTCTTGCCGCCTCGCTTGCCCACGTAGATGATCTCCGCGTCGCGCGGGATCAGCGCGTAGATCTCGTCGCTCACGAGGTCGTCGACCACGACGGCCGTGGCGAGCGAGAGCAGTTGCTGCGACCGCACGGTCATCAAGCCCGAGTCTCCTGGGCCCGCGCCGACGAGATACACCTTGCCGCGCGTGGCCTTTGCACGCGCCTTACTCAGCTTGTACTTGGGCACCACGTACCGCCCGCACAGATACGCCAGCAGCGCGCCGGACGCCACGCCCACCGCCACATCTCGCCCCGTCATTCTCCTCAGTGTGTCGGTCAAAATGGATCGCCAACAAAAAACAACGAAACGGCTCCAACACAATAGAAACCCGTATCAGACCAGTTTCTAACACTACATCTGAGTCTGATCGGACCCAGCCCACCTTGTTTTGGGATTCTGGTGGATTACGTGTTGTTGGGTTACGCTGAGGGTACGCTCTGGACCTCCTCGTGAATCACGCATCTCCTCCTCCTCCATATCTGGCCTCTTGGGCTGGCGATCATACTCGCGCATCCGTGCCCGCCCGCGTCCTCGTCCACGCCGCAGCTCGCCATGTCGACAGCCTGTGGTGCGTGCGGCATGACCGCCGCCATGGGCATGAAGTTCTGCTCAAACTGCGGCGCTCGCATCGTCGCTGCAGCGCCAGCAGCTCCAGTCGCGTACCACCAGCCGCCGCCCGGCCATGGATACCAACAGCCAGCGTACGCGGCATACGCGCCGCCGCCGCCGTCTTGGGGCGCCCCTGCATACAATGGTACGCGCGTGTTGCTGCTGCTGATGCGGCGTCACTTGCTGTCGCTGATCGTCTCTGTGCTGTAGCGCCAGGCATGGCTGCGGCTCCAGGAGCCCCGATGCCGACTGCTGCGCCAGCGCCGAGCCCGCCCAAGATCAAGCTCGACGTGCCTCCTGCTGCGACTGGTGAAGAGGCCGCTGCGATCTACAAGCGCATGCTCGCCGCTGTGCGTGGCGCGAACGTGAACAACGACGAGGTCGTGTCGGCGTTCAAGCGCGACTGCAAGGGCTACGGGCAGGGCGAGATCAAGGCCAAGGTCTTCTACGAGCGGCTCGTGTCGTACTTTGGAGGCGCCATGATGGTCGAGCACATGCTGCCGCAGCTCGCGCGGCTGATTCCAGACGACCGCATGCGCAGGAAGCTGATCAAAGTGCACGCCAAGATGAAGGAGCAGAGTGCGCAGCACAGTCTAGAGCGGACGTCCTCCATGTCGTCCATGTCCAGCGGCAACGGCCAGGCGTACGATAGCAGCCGCCCACGACCCATGTCCACCTCTGATGTGCGTGCGTCGGAGACGTCCATGTCCAAGAGCGAGCGGATCTCGTCCGTCACGTCCAAACTGCGCGTGCACGGATACGGCGACAACCCCAAGTGCTCGATCTGCAGTGCTGAGTTCGACCACCTGAAGAAGCGCCGTCATCGCTGCCGCAAGTGCGGTGCGAGCGTCTGTGGACTGTGCTCGCCCGCGAAGATGCTCATTCCCCCGGAGCAGATCGTCTCGGATGCCAAGAACTACGACCCGTCCCATCCACAGCGTGTATGCACGATCTGCGCACCGCTTCTCCACAACTTCCAGGAAGGAATGATCTCGCAGTACGCCAACTGCCACAAGGAGAATCCGCACCAGTCCAAGTCACGGCTCCACTTGCCGTACAGCAAGTCGCTAGAGCAGGAATGCCAGAACGCCGCGGATATTATCGGCAACTTCTTCCGTCCAGACTTTGGCGCCGACAGCGATCGCTCGATCCCCGTCGCCTTCCTCAAGCGAGCCCATGGCCTCGCGTTCCTCACAGTGATCAAGGCAGGTTTCCTTATCTCGGCAAAGGCCGGCAGTGGCATCGTCATCGCCAAGCTTCCTGACGGGTCGTGGTCAGCCCCGTCAGCGATCGGAACTGCTGGCATCAGTGGTGGCTTTGAAGTCGGAGGCGAGATCGTGGAGTTTATGATCATCCTTGGCTCTGCTGGTGCGGTGAAGGTCTTCCACCGGACGCAAGTGAGCATTGGTGGTGGGCTCAGCGTGGCGGTAGGACCGTACGGTCGTGATGCGAGTGCCCAGGCGGCGGCAAGTCGTGGTGGAATCAACGCAAACTACAGCTACTCACACAGCCGAGGACTGTTCGTCGGTGTGTCACTGGAGGGCGCGGTGATCACGAGTCGAGCAGAAGTGAACAGCAATTTCTACGGCAAGCAACTCACGCCAGAAGAGATCCTCGACGGCACGATGCCTCGCCCTCGTGCAGCGCAGTGTCTGTACGACGCGATCTCCGACGCCATGGCTGGTATCGCTCGCCACGAAGCCGGCACCGCACAGGCCCGCACCAGTCGTGACTGGTGTATGCACTGCGAGTGCCGTCAATTCGCGAGCAAGCCGTTCTCAAAGAAGTGCAAGACCTGTAACCACCAACACGACAAGTGAGCTCCTGCTGCTGTCGTACGTCTCGTCGAAGCATTTGGCTTCGCAGTATGAAATGGAAACCTGCTTTTCAGTTATGTATCACTAGAAGCCCACGTGGACTGACGCTTCGCCTCTCCTTCTCTTATGAACTAAGACAGTGTAGTTCCGTGCATCTCGATAGCCAGAGCTACGTTTTGCTCAAAGAACCTAAGGATCTCAGCGATGCAGAAGCTGTCGAAGCGACTCAGTGCTCTGTCAAGTACAAGCGCATCAAGCATCCAAACTGCCCTGAGGAACACAAGCTTCTCACGAAGAGGTAGGTGATCAATCCAGATCACGACACCGCGGTGCGCGTTGAAGAGGTGGCAGTGGCTGACCCGGACATCATCGTTGAGGCAAAAGCTGACGGATTCGTGCTCAGCATGTCGAGTGCGGCACGAGTTGCTGCGGTATCCAAGCCAAGCAAGGGGAACTGATGCCAAGGAGAGGAAATGCTGATGTCCAGCGTCTCGAGGGGTACCTTCACATCACCCACCGCGGTAGGTTCGAGGCAGTCCTAGTTCGAGAGAACACTCGCAGACGCTGTGGAGCACGTCGCATGTCTTGGGACGACGAACTCAACGATATGCAACTTCTTGTTGATGCCGATGAGAAGAAATCACCACTCCTCGGGTATGCGTAGCTCCGTAAGGCTCTTCATCTCGCCAGGAGCAGTTCGAACTTGAGCA
The DNA here is from genome assembly GCA_023334595.1 of Pythium utonaiense. Classification (NCBI taxonomy): domain Eukaryota; phylum Oomycota; class Peronosporomycetes; order Pythiales; family Pythiaceae; genus Pythium; species Pythium utonaiense. The sequence continues at coordinate 23,025 of JAADVE010000217.1, read as the reverse complement.
TATTTCTGCAGCGTGACGACTTGCGGTCCAACGACGGACCTACCAGTACCAGTGGAGCGCGCCTTGTAGTTGAGCAACCGTACTGGACTGGTTGCGTTCATCACCGCTCGGATCGTCTCCAGCTCTACGGGGAAAGGCTTGAACGCCTTCAGACGGATCTTTTCACACTATCCTGGCCCAGTGCGTACGCGAACCACTTCGCGTTACTCTTTGTGCAGCTTCATTATTGCGGCGCGAGCAGTTGGTGATGTAGAGCGTGTCGACATTCGAGAGACACGAAAGCGCCGACCAAAACTCACTCGACGTGTTCACTTCGTCGAGGGACAGAGCGTAAGATAATGCTCGTTGACGAAATCTTCTTGTGCGGATATGGATTCTCAGCAAGAGACACGCACTTGCTCGCATCATTCACTGCGCGTTGCTGGTTTGAGTTCGCAACAAAACTCGCATGGAAACGGGTATTGGAACACCAAAAGACCCGAACGCTTGGAGCTCCTGACGGAAGGGATGTAGGTCTCTTGGATGCATCGTCAGCTCAATCGTCTTGAATGAACAACGCTGTTTGTTGTTGGCGTCACTTGATCCCCCTGATCCCACTTGTACAGCTTCGAGGATGCAGCCAATCTCTTGGAGAACTCTTGGAGTCGATGCCTCCAAGTTGAACTGTGCTGAGATCTTGAACACATTGAGTGTGGTGGGATCATCACAGAGTCTGCGGATTGCCACCCTCGCCGTTGTAGCGACGTCCATCTCATTGGTGTATGTATCGTCCGAGTATTTGTCTTCGTAGTATGAAATGGATACCTTTCTTTGTTGCGGCTCACTAGAAGCCCATACAGACGGAAGCTCACGCACATCATACTGCCACGCTTTCGACCTAATACAAGTCTTTGCGGATGTGGACGTCTCGAACAACGCGTCGCCCGAGGAACTCGAAGATCTGTGCGATACAGGAGCTGTCGAGACGGCCTAGCACACAGTCGGATGACGGCACATCAGGCGTCCCGGCTGCACTGAGGAACGCAAGCTTCTCACGAAGAGGTAGGCCATCCATCCTCACCACGACGCCGTGGTGCTCATCAAACCGGTGGTGGTGGGCCTCCCAGAGAGCGCTGGGGATGGCGAAACGCACATACGAAAGCATACGGTTCGTGCGGAGCATGGTCAGTGCTGCGTCGATAGCTGCTTCGTCCAAGCCGTAGACTACCGAACCAGCATCACTGTCATGGTACGACGAGTATTCGAGACGCTGCAGCGTTTGTGAAAGTCGGTGGTAAGGATCTGCTAGGTGCGTGAAGAGCTTGACCAGCTCCGTCGACGGAATCAGTACCACCTTGAACTGCAGCTCGCGAAGACGACGTGAGCAGGAGGTGGAGGAGTAAAGGTCAAGAAGCTTCTGGACGGACATCATGCGCGTATAGTCCAGCTTCAACAACTCCAGATCTGGGCATGCGTCCAGGATTCGGTTGAGATCCCCATCGAATGGGTGCTCGAGCTCAAAGTCACGTAACGAAGTTCTGTCACTACCCCTCCACCGAAATTCGCGCAACGAACGGCCGAAGAGCTCCACGAACGCGGCTGCCGCGCCTGGTAGTATGTCGATACAGTTGAAGGGGCTGGTGACGTCCAGCATCTCGAGCGTGTCCTTCGTAGTGGCAACATCGACGATCGCAGCACCATGGGGGAGCCCAGCCATGGACGTAACATTCGAAGACGAGGTCGAGCAGACTGCGTGTCCGGGAACGACGAACTCGACTGTCTCTGACCTGTCGTTGATGGCTACGACTGGATATCGCCCGTCCACGCTGCGAACCTCCTTGAGGCGCTTGGTGAATCCCCGAGCAGTTCGTACTCGAGCACCTTCCTTCAGAGTGACGACTTGTAGTCCGACTGCGTTGGCGGTGAACGAGTTGGCTGTACCGCTGAGAAGTAGCTGTGACGAATTAGCAGCGTGTACCATCCTGCGAACCACATCTAGCTCGTCTGGAGCTGACGGGAAGCCTCTTATTGTGAGTCGCTTCATTCCATTGTGTCGCAGTGCGTACGCAAACCACCTCACGAACTCCGTACGAACAGCGTCGTCGTCGTCGCGGTCGTACATGTAGCCACTACGGAGCGATTGAACATTAGGAATGAACGCAAGCGCCGACTACAGCTCACTGGTGACATGGATCCCCATGAAATCGATATCGTACGACACGAGGCTCATCGGATGAACGTGGTCGAAAGGACTCTGATTCTTCGCACCCGTTGTATATTCATTCGCGTTCATGGTCGAGTATGGCTCGTGTGTGCTGTTCACAGCGATGTAGACTGGGATCCCGAAACGCCTCAGCGCCTCTAGCTCTCGATGGAGTGGAGTTTCCAAGCATTCCAGACCCGCTAGCAATAAAACTCCGTCCAGTTTAGAAGGAAACACGCGGTCGCCATCCTCTTGTGAGGCTTGGAATTCTTGGAGGATGCCTGCGACAGCCTGCGGGCTATCAGGTGAGGATGCATTCAACGTGAGCCCCACAGGAATCTTGATGTCGTCGAGCTTCTTGTCGGGACCACAGAGATCTGAGATCTTCGCCTTCACTTCCAACACATCGTCGGTCTCGTGCACGTCGCCGAGCATGCTTTGCAAGAGCTGCACGCGTTCCTCTAATGGCACATCGAAGTTGTCGTCGTATCTAACGAATCCATCGTGGAACATGATCTTTGGCACGAGCGTTGCAGGATCGTAGTCGCTCACATTGAACGACGTATGGAACTCGCCCACGTCATCGTCATCGTAATCGTCGAGCCGCTCCTTCTCTAGAAACTTCCATGCTTCTGGATCCACCCACAGCATGATACTCACAACCTCCACGGAGCAACGCAGTCGTCGCAGGTCATCAATGGAGCCATCTCGTGGCAGGAAGACTTCGAATCCGTGGAAGCGCCGGTGTCCTTGCGGAGTGTCCTCGTTGTCTGTGACGTACCTGACTCGGACGTGGTCGAGCCAACAGTCGAGCGCACCGGCCAGAAATGCCCACTGAGTGTCTTCAATCTCCATCGCCGCTCCAGGGGGGTGAGCGTGGGGTCTAAGTCGCTTTCCGTTGTGGCGGTGATGGGAGGCACTTATGAATTAACGGTAGTGTGTCATTCCGTGCGGTATTGATAGTGCGTCATTAGTTGAAAGGCTCAAGGTGTGACGTGAGGGGATCGCGTTTTGTTGGGAAGAACCACTGTGTGGATTGTTGCGGGGACTACACCGATGCGTGAGAATGTCCTGGGGAGACCAACGGATTCCTAACGCTTGGAACCCCACTGCGGTGGCTCCTCTCTAGCGTCAGTCTGGTCAGAACACCGTGTTACTATCCGTCGATTGCGAAGGTTGGCGGCTCGTTGAAGTGGAAAGTGGCATCTCCGTGACGACACCAGTGGCTGGGAAGAAACTTTCGGAGCTGCTAACCGAGCAAGAGAGGTAGATGATCAAGGATAAGCACTTAGGCAAGGCGATGCAGAAGAAGAAGTTCGCCAAGACAACAGCGACATAGTTTGACTGGGACGAGGCGGACCGCACAGACCCGCACCAGTCGCGATTGGTGTATGCACTCCGCGCACCACCAACTCGCGAGCAAACCATTCCCGAAGAAGCGCAAGATCTGCAGCCACCAGCACGACAAGTAACCACTTCCTGCCGTACGTCTCGTCCGAGTATTTGCCTTCGTAGCATGAAATGGATACCTTTCTTTGTTGCGGCTCACTAGAAGCCCATTCAGACGGAAGCTCATGTCGAGACGTGGCGTCTCATTTGCTTTCCGTGTTGGCGCTGCTGCTGCCAGTGCTTCCTTCTCAACCACCACATCGCGTTCGCCTCGGGAGGCACCTTCCGTCCTGCGCCATTCGTCACTGCGTCATTGTTGAAGGGCTCATTTCTGTGACGTGTGTGGAGCCTTCTAACATATCGACACCGTTCGGTTCCTATCCCCCCCCTCGGTTCCTAACACCTTGTGGTTGTTGGGAAGAAACCACTGGGTGGGTAATAAACCAACGAAAGCGATTGAAGAATCGCGCGAAAATGGCGGAGATCCACAAGCGTCGCCGCGCGGATTCACGGTCGCGGTCGCGGTCTGCGGACCGTAAGAGAGCTTCTCATGGATCCTCCTCTCCGTCGGCTTCCTCGCGCCGTCGCTCGCACTCGCGTTCGCGCTCCACCGGCCGAGAGAACCACGCCTTTCCAGACGTGGACAAGGAGGAAGCCGAGCGCATCGCTCGCATCGCGCGTCTCGCGGAAGAGCGAGCGGAGAAGCGAGCTGCAGAGCGCAGGGTGAGTGCTGCTGCGTCTGCTGCTGCTCCTGCAAGTGCCCCCACGGGCGCTGCGCTGATCCACGACGCGCGGTCGAGCGGCGTGCCGCTGAAGCTGGACTCGTCCAAGCCAGTCGCGACTGCGTCTGCGGATTCGACTGAGCAGCTCTTGGAGAATCCAGCGGCTGCGCTGAAAGTGCAGTTCAAGTCCAAGGCGCAGCGTCAGCAGGAGGCGTTGGAGCGGCTGGAGCAGAAGCGCCGCGATACGGAACGCCAGCGGCGCGAGGCCGAGGAAGCGCGCAAGGCGTTCCTGCAGAAGCAGCGAGAGGACGCAGCACGCGAGCGGCAGGACGCGCGCCAACGAGGCACCGACCGCCGCGCAGAGACCACGAGGTCGCAAAATGGCTCGGATAGTCGACGAGGTCGCGAGGAGCGGCCGCGGGACGCCCCATCGGGGAACTCTCGTGACGCGCGGGCGTCGAGCGCTGCCAAGGCGACGCCAGTGGACGTGAAGGACCCTACAGAGCTGCTGAGCGAACGAGAGAAGCAGGCGATCAAGGATAAGTACTTGGGCAAGGCGGTGCAGAAGAAGAAGATCGTCAAGGCCAGTGACAAGTTCGCGAAGAACTACCAGTTTGACTGGGAAGCGACAGAGGACACGAGCCACGATTTGAACCCTCTGTACCAGAAGAAGATGGAGGTGAATCTGCTATATGGACGTGGGTACCGAGCAGGTGTGGATCTGCGCGAGCAGCGCAAGCACAACTCGTTCCTGAACGAGCTGGCAGAGAAGCGGCAGCGAGAGCAGCGCCTAGCGGACGAAGCCAGCGGCGCGCTCAGCAAGGACGAAATTAACGAACGCCAGCGAGAACGCGAACGAGCAATGCGGTCGATGCAGAGCCGAGAACGTGAGCTCATGCACGACATGGAGGAGCGTGAGGCGCAGACGAAGGGTACCCACTGGTCGGAGAAGAGTCTGGACGAGATGAAGGAGCGAGACTGGCGCATCTTCCGCGAGGACTTTGACATCACCATCAAGGGTGGCAAGGCCCCAAACCCTCTGCGGAAGTGGGCCGAGGCAACCGGTCTGCCGGAGGCGGTGTTTCAGGCTATCAACGAGCTCGGGTACGAACGCCCATCGCCTATCCAGATGCAGGCGATCCCTATCGGTCTTCAGCGTCGCGATGTGATTGGTATTGCTGAGACTGGATCCGGTAAGACGGCGGCGTTTGTGATCCCGTTGATCGCATACTTGTACGCCCTGCCGCCGACCATGATCGCGCGTACTGGAGAGCAAGGTCCATTGGCGCTGATCATGGCCCCGACGCGTGAACTCGCATTGCAGATCGAGCAGGAGGCAATCAAACTCTGCAAGTTCACACAAGTGGGAATGCCGGAGAAGGAACACGCCGTCCGCACGCTCTCTGTCGTGGGTGGTCAGAGCATTGAAGACCAGGCGTTCAAACTGCGTCAAGGAGTTGACATTATCATCGGCACCCCCGGTCGTCTCATGGACTGTCTGGAGAACCACTACCTCGTCCTGAACCAGTGTAACTACGTGGTATTGGATGAAGCCGATCGCATGATCGACATGGGTTTCGAGCCGCAGGTCGTGGCAGTGCTGGAGAACATGGGCTCGCTGCTCAAGTCTGAGAATGAAGAGGAGATGGAGCAGCAGCTCTCCGTGGCGGGTGCTGGTAAGGACCATCGTCTACGTGTGACGACGATGTTCAGTGCGACGATGCCTCCAGAAGTCGAGCGTTTGGCCAAGACGTTCCTGCGTCACCCAGCCATCGTCAAGATCGGAGACGAAGACTCAGGCAAGAACAAGCGTATCGACCAGCGGGTCATGTATATGAAGGCTGCCAAGAAGCGAAGCAAGGTGATCGAATTGTTGTCCGGAATCCTCGCTGGCCAGCCACGGTCCCGCAAGGAGAAGGCCGCAGCAGACGCTCAGAAGGTCATTGTCTTCGTCAACATCAAGAAGGAGTGTGATATCGTGGCCAAGTTCATCTCGAACGAAGGGTTCCGCTCGACCATTCTCCACGGTGGCAAGTCGCAAGACCAGCGTGAGGAGAGTCTGCAGCAGTTCCGTGAAGGCTACGTGGACGTTCTGGTGGCGACCGACGTCGCTGGTCGTGGTCTGGATATCCCAGACGTGACGCACGTTATCAACTACGACTTGCCGTCCAAGATCCAGAACTACTCACACCGTATCGGTCGTACAGGTCGTGCTGGTAAGGTCGGTGTGGCCATCTCTCTGCTCACAGATGAAGACGAGGAGATCATGTACGATCTGAAGCAGTACCTGACGTCCACGGGCATGCCTGTGCCGTCCGAGCTCGCGTCGCACCCGGCCGCCAAGGCCGCGCCCGGCACACGCGACGAAAAGGGAAACATGATCGTCAAGTCCAAGCGTGACACGGTCATCTTCGCCAAGTAAACGGCGCGCGAAAACAAACGAGAGCGAGGTATGTTCAAGTGCTTGTCTGCTTTGAATTAAAATAAGAACGGGGGGTTTGCCCCCTCCATCTCTTCTCCGTCTGACTAGTGTGGATGGATGGATAGCTACCCTTCTACCTTTCACTGCTTGTCGCTCTCTTCCTCTTTCACCTGCACCACTGCACTGACTGGAGTCAATCCTCAGGCATTTGAGCTGGAAGGCGAGGCGTCTTAGCTGATCTCTATGGACACGCCGAGATGGTGCGAGTCACTGTCAAAGTTGCGTACGTCCATCTGCGCGGACACGCGCGTCTTCAGATGTGGCGACGTCTGCCACTCGTACGCGCCGATGAACACGCCGTCGGATCCCAGTGAGCTGGCCACGGTCTCTTTGTCGCTCACGTCGTACCGCGATCTCAGTCGCAGCGTCTTGCTCTCTTTCCGCGCATCGTAGGAGAACTCCGAGCCCACCAGCAGCTCTGGCGTCACAGTCTGCGCCACGCTCAGCTGTACCTTCTTGCCCTTATCGGTCCTACGATTGCAAAATCCCGTCAGCTTCGTTGGGCTCCTGAGACCATCGCACCACCAGTTAGAGCCCAACGTACACTTCGAGCAGGGTCGCGATGTCTTCATGGGCGTAGCTGCCCGCAAACTTGAGCTCCGTCACGCGTCCCAGTCGATCACTGTGATCCAGACCCACGTCGTAGGCGCCCAGCATGCCAAGCGCAACATCCTACGTACAGAGACACGCAATGCACAGTAAGTCTCCATCTCCCACGTCCCACAGCAATGCAACGCCACCATACCCCAAGCTTGGCACCGCACGTCGCTTGCAGTGTCGGTCCGTTCACAGCGTCGATCTTCACACCAGCGAACACGTTGCCGTCCCGGTAGTCGCATCCGATCCGTGCAAACGACGCTGGCATTTTCTCGGTGGCCGACTCGTGGGCTTCGAGCGTGAACCGCACGGCGTCGCTCGCTCGCAAATGGGCCTGCAGTTCCAAGTGGCGCTGCGAGCTTATCCGCAGACTCGAGGAGATCATCGGGTTCAGCTGGCTCTCGAACACCAGCGCCGTGGCCACGCCACGCTTGACGCCGCGGTGGAAAAACGGCGACACGACCTGCGTCTGCAGGCCCACGCGCGAGCCGCTGGCCGTGGCCGTGGAGATCGAAGCGAAATGGCGCGAGTGCTCGCTCGGCTCCAGCGGCTCCTTGAAGGCGCGGTGCTCCTCCAAGAAGTCGCTGTACAGACAGCTACTCAGGCCCTTGCTCGCCGCCGCGCGTACGCTCGCCATTCTCCTTGGGAGGCTTCTTCGGCGGAATGCTGCTGACGTGCTGGTGGTGAGTGAGCTATCGGTGGAGGAGCGTGTACCTTCTAGGATTACGCGGCTCGTGATCGTACCCCCTGGTTACATTACTGGGCTACTACCACCAGGAACAAATAGCGCAGTCTGATTGGTTGAAAATACGCACCGTAATCCTGTTTTGGCAATCTAAACGGGATTACACTAAAATGGTGTACCTTGGGGTGAGCTGCTCGCACACGAAGAGCTCACTTGCCGCACACTTCAATTGGCGACGCACCAAGCAGACCGAGAGAGATCTACGAGAGGAAGACGACGATGGCGGTGCTGTTTGTGGGCACGTACACGCAGAAGGAGGACCACGTGGACGGCAAGGGCAAGGGCATCTACTCGTTCTCGCTGGACCTCGCGACGGGCGCGCTGGCGCCGCTCGCTGTGACCGAGAACGTGGGCGTGAACCCGTCGTTCATCACGGCCTCGAACACTACGCTGTACGCGGTGAACGAGGTGTCTGCCCCGCAGCAGCACGCGCCGGCCAAGGCCACTGGCTACGTCAGTGCGCTGGCCATTCAGGTGGGCGGCAAGCTGCGACTGCTCAACACGCTGGAGACCAAGGGCGCGTACCCGTGCCACGTCGCGTTGTCGTCCGGCGGCCAGTTCGTGACGGCTGCGAACTACGGCGGCGGCAGCCTCAGTCTGCACGCGGTGAAGGAGAACGGCTCGCTAGCCGAGGCCTCGGATGTGAAGGCGTTCCCAGGCTCGAGCGGCGCGGTGCCTGCACGCCAGGAGGCTTCGCACGTGCACAGCACCAAGTGGTTCGCTCGTGCGGACGGCACGGAAACGCTTCTCGCGGCGGACTTGGGCAACGACTTTGTCGCGCAGTTTGTGTTGGAGAAGGAGAGCAAGACTCTGACGCCGAACGCGTTGGTACCGTTCGCCAAGCGGCCACCTGGAAGCGGCCCTCGTCACATCGCCGTCCACTCGACGCTGCAGGTCGCTTACGTCGTGGACGAGCTGTCGAGTACGATCGGTGTGCACTCGATTGTTGAGGCCAGCGGTGCGCTTGCTCTCAATGAAATCCAGAAGATTTCGATGCTTCCCTCGGACTTCACGGGCCAGAACTTGGCGGCCGACATTCATGTGTCGACGTGCGGCAAGTTCCTGTACGCGTCCAACCGCGGCCACGACTCGATCGTCGCCTACCGCATCGACGCAGCCTCGAGTGGCCGCCTCGAGCTCGTTGGTTTCGAACCCACCCGTGGCCAGGCACCGCGTGCGTTCCTCATCCACGACTCGTTCCTCTTCGCGGCCAACCAGAACACGGACACGATTGAGGTGTTCAAGATCGACGCCACCAGCGGCAAGCTCACCTTCACGGGCCACAACGTCGTGTGCCCTACGCCAGTGTCGCTGGTGGTCGTCCCATCCAACTAGACTGGATGATCGAAGCAGGGCTGCCACTCGGTCGTCTATTTTTGCTCGCTGCTGTAGCCGTAATGTGATACCGTTTCCCACTGCCTTGATCTGTTGTCTTCACGAGAATCGCTCATGCCGCGGGTGTCCTTGCCGCCACTGGGCGTGTGGTCCGTCGAGGCCAACGCCGCCCGATTCGCCACCGTCCAATCTTCGCTTCCGACGATCCTCAGCAGCCTCTCCGCTGGCTTGACGCACCAGTTTCGACGGGATTTGCTCGCATTTTACAAAGCCGCTCAGCTCATTCCGCATCCACAGCTCCTTCCATACCACCCGGACGAAGAGGATCCAGCCAGTAATCCGGACTTGGCAGCGAGTGCGATCGCGTACGATCTCGTAGAGATCGACACGCTGACCATAAAGAACTGGCAGCTGGACGACGGCAGCTTCCAGGGACTCTGCTTCGCCCTTGAGCACTGCCCCACGATCCACACTGTCATGTACGTTCGCTTCTCGCATCGACGATCAATAGCATACGTTCTCACACGATTATCTTCGATGAACGTAGCCTCTTTAACGTGCATCTGAGTACCGAGCAGTCTGACCAGCTCTGTCGCCTGCTACCTCTGACCCAAGTGACGCGCTTCCACTTGGAGTGGAATGCTCCATCATCTCCGCCGTCTCCGTCTGCCCTCAGCGAGCTACTTGCTCCAACCTCCAACATCTCGACGCTCTCGCTTCGGTGCTGTGGCCTCTGCAGCGACCATGCAGCTGCCATCGGGCAGGTACTCCGGGAGGGAACCACGAAACTGGAGTTGCTGAACCTCTTCGACAACGCGATCGGAGACGAAGGCGCGCTGGAGATCGCATACGCGTTGCCGCTGCAGGCTTCTCTTAAGTCCCTCTCGCTGGGAAACGCCCAGCTCACGGCCAAATCCGCGCGGATCTTGGTGGACGTGGTGTCTCCGAAGTACGTGGCCCCACCATCCCTTCTCAAGGTGCTGGAAGACGCTGAGCCGCGGATCCAGGCGGAGTTGGATGCGGCAAAGAAGGCCAAAAAGAAACTGGATAGACTGGGAGCGATCCAGACGCTTGGGCTTCCAGTGCTGGAGACAATCGACGGTGTCCAGTACGCGCAGGGCAATACGACGCTGCAGGACTTGGTCTTGAGCGGCAACACAGAGATCCAGGAAGGCGACGTGCTGGAGATCAACGGTGTCTTGGAGACCCATTGCGCTGTGATGGAGACGTACCTCAAGCGAATTAAATTGCAGCGGATCCCTGCACTGAAGAGCCTAGGCAGCGCGAAACTGAACAGCATACTCCAGCTCTAATGACTAATGATGAAGGACGGCATACAGCACGCATTCGTATTATACAGAAGATACAGTGGACACGGTGTTTGGTGGAGGCACTTCATGATGTCTTGGTATGGATGACCGCAGGGAACGCCTCTGTAAGCTCTAGATCCACTGGCTGCTCGAGCGACACGAGCGACACCATATACGGAAGCACGATCCGCAGCGTGAGCGCCAGCAGCACCACCAGCCACACGATCAGGATCAGGGTGTCGCGCGGGAACGCCGCCAGCAGCATCTCCTCGACCACGATGTTGTAGACGCACACGCGCTGCGTGAGGTCGTGGACGGGCGACACACCCTCCACGTCTCCTTGCACGGAGACCACGACGACAAAATCCCCCTGCTTGAGCAGTGACGGCTTGGGCGTGGCCGCGGACGCCGGCGACGACTCACTGTGGCCGGGCAGTTTATCAAACCGGAACTTCTCGTCCCGCTGGAGCTGGGCTTCGCCGATGACACCACTGAGCACGGAGCTGATGGGCTTCCACTTCTGGAGCAGCTCGAGCGGAACGAGCCGCAGCTTCTCTGTGTTGAGCATGCGCCTGGGCACTTTACGCACGACGTCGCCGTCCGACGCAGTCGTCGTGGACGCCAGAAGCACTTGCTGGACGTCCACGCTGAACGTAGTGGGTAGGCTGGCCGGGTACGAGATCTTGAGGTCGTAGACTCTGCTGGGATCGAGGTCGTGGACGTAGTAGAGCTGCTGCTCGCCGCACAAATGCTTTTGGAAATCCAGCGATTGCTCCGGGTAGAGATGCGTGATGACGTCCGGAGTGGCACCAGTGGATAGATGGATACACTGTGCAGCAAAAGATACCACGCACGCAACCAGAAGCAACGTCGTGTGCGCTCTGCAGCGCCGCCGCCACGGCCTGTGGTGGCCAATAGTCTGCATTTTCGGGTCGGATCTCCCAATTACCTGAGACTTTCGGCTGTTGACGAGTCAGATCACTGATGGGCTCCGCAACGGGTTGTAGCGGTTAAGAACATGGGTTAAATACGATAGGCAAGTCAAATGGCTACACTTGTGGCGATTGAGAAAGGCCGCGCCGTGCTCACGTGTGCATCTTGGCCCGCAGCACGAGCTGGACAACACGCGTGTCGCTCTCGCCACTACCCCCACTCGCTGCTGCTGGCGCCTTCCCCCCGGCTGGAGCAGTAACGGCACCTGGAGTAGGAAGCGGACGCCATAAGACGCCTCCCTTGAGCGTGCAGGTCACGCGCACTTGGATCCACTGCGAGACGATGAGTTCAGGGTGGGCGGGCAGCTCAGAGACTCCGTCACTGCCAGTGGTTACAGACGCAGTGGGTGGCTGGTATGTGAGCTGGATTGGTAGCTGCTGCGCAGTGGAGATCGCACCCTTCATTGGCTCGAGCGTGAACATCTTGGCGTACTGTGGCTTGTCAGGGTTCTCCTCGACAGCAAATTCAAACGTCCCAGCTGCAGCTCCGCTCTTGTGATTGCCTGTATCTTCTTCGGTCATAGGGGGTAACGTACCACCAACATAGATCGTCTTGGTCTCCATCGTCGGTGCATCCCCATCGCCGCCAAAGACGACAGTGAGAGGAGCCGCGGCCTTTTTGATACCAGGCACCGCCAGTGATAAGTTGAATGGACTCGCTGGCGTGCCTCCACCCAGCAAACTCGAAAGGTTGATCGATGGAGGAACATCGAACAGGTCTTCGACTGCAGGCGCGGCGAGCAGCTTCGGAGGCTCGTACGGATTGAATACGTATAGCTGATTCTCCCAGGTTCGCCCTGTGACGGTGATGATGTGGCGCTCAGACTCGTTGGGCACTTGGATGAGATACTTCTGGTGGTAGTGCTGCGGTCGTTGATGGTCTGGGAAGAACAAAACCTTCACTGTAAGTGTTGCCTGCGCTGGGATCGTCGCAACGCTTGGTGAAAACGTAAACGGCGGCAAGCCAGCACTCGTAACAGACGCTTCTCCAGACTCTTCTTCCAGCGGCAGGATGGACAATGTGAGCGGAAATGCGCTGGCATTCGTGAGCTGAAGCTCAGTGCTTGCTCGGTTTCTCGCGAGCACGTCCTTGAAGTCAATGAGGCCGTCGGGAGGATTGATATGCAGGCTCGGATTCACGCCCTCACCGTTGAGTGCAACGCGAATTATCCCCAGTTCAGCACACCACAGCTCGAGCTCATCCTCGTATAGCAGCGGTGCCGTTGGCCTGAACTCCATCTTGACAATGCGTTCGCCGCCTCGGCCTGGGATCGTTCGCTGCACGCTGTTGATCATTCGAAAACCACCGAGCGCGTGCAGCGCCTTGGCTCGTAGCTGGATGTCCAAGTCGCTGTTGTTAGTAAACTTGAGCTCACGAACTAGCGTCTGGCCGATAGCGACTTGGCCAAAGTCCAGGTCTTTCGGAGTCGCGAAAAGCTTTGCATCGATAACTGTTGTGCGGACTTGGAACGCCACTATCTGTGCGTCAGATTGCTTGCGGAAGCAGAGAATCGTCCACGTATTGTGGAGGCTTCGCTCTTCAGGCAACACACCGCCCGTTGTGACCCATGGAGGGGCTGATGCTGTGCCTGTGAGTACGTTTCGCGCATGCCTCGTGAGCTGTGTAGTCTCAAGACGACTAGCATTCACAGTGATACTGTGCGCTGGCGTCGTGCACTTCTCTGTGTCCTTGTTAGCACTGTCTGCGACCTCGTAGTCGGAGGCTGGTAACTCGTAAAGCTCTTCTCCAGGTGAGTACTCAACTTCGATGCGTAAGCTTGAGCGTGGACCGATCGTCGCTACACTTGGCGAGATTCGTAAAAAGCTTTTCGCTGCTGGAGGCACCACGAGCTCCAGCGTCTGCAGTTTCTCGCTGTTATTTGTGCACGTGACACTGTGTGTCGTCTTCTGTCCCAGCTGCGTGGCTCCGACCTGCAGTACCGAATGGGAGAACACCACTGGCGAGGCCACGCATTCTCCGGTCAATCCAATAGAATACTCGTCATTGGCTGTCGTGTGGCACACCAATCGACTCGCCAGCGTTGTAGCACTTGCGCTGGGCTGGTACACGACCCTGAACCGCTTGCGTTCCTGTGGCAGTAGCGTCGCAACACCATCATCCGCTGGATTCGCTGTCGACTCGGTATTCTCCAGGCGAACTTCCGACGGCAGCTTCAGGAATGCAAGTCGCTGTGACAATCGAGAGGTGTTCGTTATCTCCAGCGTGTGAGCCACACTGTGGCCAAGTACACAGGCTCCAAAGTCCAGCCTTCGCTGTGAGAAGGCCAACGCGGCCGGCGACACACGAGCCATGAGGATGAAGTACACAGGGATCACTTGGTCAGGCACGACGACTTGGATAGGAACAGCCAGGAAGCCGAGGCTTTTACTACCAAACGACTTTGCCTCCAGTCTCTTCCACATAGCAGCGTGCGGTCGAAACTTGATTTGCACTGTGAGCTTCCCCGTCGGTTCGTCACTGTCTTTTGCGTTAGCTCCCTGGATAAAGCCCATGTTCGGACTAAACTCAACACAATCCTCCAGGGCTTTGGGTACGCGGATCTGCATCTTCATCGCGACACTGCCACGATTGCACACGGCAAGTTGATTGCGGTAGAGCCGATCATAGAGGCAGCATCGGAAATCCAGTATGCTATGCTCAACGAAGATGGGCACGTGGGACGCTCGAGCTGAGATGGAAACTGGGATGGCAGCGAGGAGCTTCGGAGACCAGAAGGCCTTGCGGTGTGTTGTCGTAGCTTCAGGAAACTCCACGATAAAAACTTCGTCGTCAATGTCCATCGGTGCTGCTGGTGCGAACGTGAAGGAAATCACGCAGCTTGAGTAGGGGGAGACTGTGCCTTTGGTAGTGTGGCGGATTGGCGTGTCCGCGCCTTCTGGGCGATAGAGCGTCGCAGATTTTGCGTACTCAAGAAGCCGCTCTTCCTCACTCGACAACGCCACTCGGCTAGCCATGAGACGAAGTGACGCACTGGAGGTGGACGACGCGAGGCTGCTTTTCGAACTGGGGTCTCTCGACAAGCTCTTTGCTTCAGTAGGATCAAATGCCTCGCCCTCGGGCGACGGCTCCCCACTCTCAACCGTCTCGATCGCTTCGGTTCCTCCGTCATCCAGAACGACGGGATATTCGTCGATATGTTCGTGAGCAACTAACGCGTCAGTGGATCGGGTGGCATCGTCCTCCATTAAAAGCTCCTCTTGATGTCGATCCATCGCTTCCTCTTCGTTTTGATCTGGCTGCTCGTCCATGCCTTCACTACCTTCGTCTTGCTCTGGACCGGCTACTGATCCAGTGGTTTTCCTTTTGAGACTTCGAACACGAAAATCAAACGGCAGAGCGCCTTGGTTCTCCAACTTGAGCGTGAGCACTTGCTTCTCACCAGCCACAACGTCTTGAAACATTAACAAACGTTTCTCCAGCACTGGAACAGCCTTCTTGCAAGTACACAGCAGCGGGATTGAAAACGGACCTGTCTGGGCGATCGCAGGCACCAAGTTATCGATATCACGGGCCTCATTGGCCGTGAAGGTGATCGATATCCGGCACGCCATACCCGCCGACATCCGGCCAGGCTTCTCAAAGCGAATATCAAAGCACTCCTTGATCGTCTCGTCCAAATCCAGCAGCTTGAAGTGGTTGAACGTGTTCGACACGTTTGTGAGTGTGAACTGCAGCGTCATGGGTACGCCAACGTCGAAGTCCTTGAACCAAATCTCGGGTGGGTCTGCGAGAAATGCACGGCCTGTGAACTCCTTGCCCCACACGATCTGCTTCTGGAAGATGTTGCTCTTTTGCTTCTCACGCGCCTGCTCCAGCATCCGTTGCTCCAATACACTGCGGTGGGGCTTCCCAAATCCTTTTTTCTTTGTTGAATTCGATGGTGAGTCACTGTCTGCTGACGCACTGTTCCTGCTGGCCAACGGCGGTAGTGAAGGCTTTGGCGTCGCGTCTTTCTCGACCACAGAGTGATTCAGATCACGCAGCTCATGGCCTGGCGTACTCTTTACTGCCGTTGACATTGCTGGAGAGTGACCTCGTTCGGGAGCATTGTTATTGTTGTTGCTCGTCGTCTCTCCACCAACGCGTGGCAACAGCATCAATGTGGGCGCAGCTCCAGCCGCTTCACGATGTGCTCGCTTCCGATGGATCTTGTCCACGATTTTGTGGCGCTGCTCTGCATCATGAACGAGATTCTTCCCGAGCCCGAAGCTGCGGTCTTTGATTGTGGTCTCCTGTGATGGATACAGTCGAAAGACCTTACCCGTCGGATCCAGGCTCTCCTTGCCCGTGCGTGAGACCAAGTAATCCTTCGTGCGCGCCTCCATCGCTGTCCGGCCCATCTCCTTCTGGTACTTCTTCTCGTACGCTTCTTGCTCCTGCCTCACTCGCTCCTGCCGCTGTATCCATACCTTTTCCACTTCAAGATGCTTGAGAATCGACACTTGCTTCTCCTGGATGTGGTGCTCGATCTTTTTACGCTCCTTGTCGGCAGTCTCTCGAACCGTGCGGGTTCGAGCCACTTCGTACGGGTTCTTGCCCTGATTGAGAAGCTCTTGGAACCTCCTCGCGTCTTCCTCCTCGACCTCCTGTGTCTTGCGGTTCAGCTTGGCATTGCGCGACTGAATCTCCGTCGATGATTTCTCAATAGATCCCTTGAGCGAGAGGATCGCGTCGACGCGGTCACTGCGCTTGTTGCGGTCAAGAGCGACCATTTGTTCCAGGTAGTGCTTGTCATCTCGAAAAGATTCGTGCAGACGCTCCTGGACCGGGGATCGAGGCAGCTTCTGCTTCGTTTCGCCCTCGTCCATCGCAGAAACGTGTTCATGCTTGCTGTTTCCCAACAGAGACGATGACTGCATCGCTACAGTCCATGCAGACCGCCACGCTCGCGGACAGTGTATCGGCAGCCCTGTCGTGCAGTGTAATTGGTGCACATGTGAGACCGTGGGTCGTCGCCAAATCCTAAAGAGGCGCACGAAACGACGTCAAAGTTCAGTGGGTTCACGACAACCGAACTTAGCACTCTTCGCAAACGCACTGCTTCGATATCGAAGCAGTTCCTTGGTTGCACTCCCTCCCTCAATCACACACAAACACACGGACACGCTTGAAGGCATCAAGGCATTCGATTCAAATCAACTCATAGAGTACACAGTCTTTATGCACGGGAGGCATCGACACGGACGGATCGAGCGATGCGATAAACAAAACAGACACGCACGGAGATGTTCACAGTGAGCCTGACGGCGTGGATCCCGTGGGGATCGACGGTCCTGCTCGTCTCCAAAACATACACAAAACATCACCGCCACACAATTGCTGCTGGGCGCGGGGCCAGCCATCGCGCGTCTAGAAACCTCGTCGCTTCGCTTCCACCGGAGAGCTCAGCCGCGGTTCCTCCATTGCATAGTCCACGGAGTCCATGGGGAACGATGCCTCTCGAGCTGCGTACAGCCCGGAGTTCTTGTCGCCCGAGTGGAAGTATGGAGGGATCGCATCCAACTACTCACAAATACACACGAGACCGTGAGCACTCTGTTGCAGATAGAGGATCCCCACGCGGCTGTGAAGCAAATGGACTCACCGAGGCACCGAATAGGCCTTGCGAAGGAAGAGGCCGCGGCTTCTCGGTCTTCCACTGCAGCGGTCCATACGATCCCGAGTCGACATCCATGAAATCCGCCTGGCCCATGTCACAAGAGCCATAGGTGGCGAGAGCTGCGAGCTCACTGGTCGCTGCGATGGCCGCTGCAGTCTCCGAGGCAGTCGATAGAAAGGGCTCGGTCTTGAAAGTCGGAGCTGGCGCCTGGAACAGAGCAGCCTCGGAGCCACCACTGGGGCCGCGCGACACAAGACTTTTCAAATCATCTTTGCTATCATGAGCTGCTACAAGCGAGGGGTCAACTCCCGTGATAGCAAATGACTCGATCGAGACACCAGGGAACTGGTCCTGAAAAGATCCAGCCCCTTCAGCAACTTGACCTTCATCATCTTCTCCAAATTCCAGCTTCACCATCCTCAACTCACTGAACGGATCGCCCTTGACCATGTTCTCACTGGCGTCACGTGGGCTAGCGGCATCGTGAAGCATCGACATCTTCTCTAAGTGTGTCGTGAGGTACATGTCGTCGTGGTGCGCGAGCCACTCTTCGTCTAGCCGTTTCAGTGTCCCGTTCGTCAAGCTTGAACCCTCCGACTCGGACGACAGGCTGCACACAGTCGGGTAGGCCTCCGACGAGTCCGAGCTCATGAACTCCAGCGTCGAGTCTCCAGTGTCCGAGGGATCGTAGCCGGCAAGCACCGAGAGTATCTCGCTGTCGATGCGATCGTCCTCGCTGGAGGCAGGCGAGTCTGAGTTCGCACGTGCGATGGCCTGTCGCCAGTCGTACGGTGGCTCCGGATCAAAGTGGATTCCAGTGACCGTATCACTAGCACTCCGGCCATTGAATAGTGGCAGTCGAATGGTCTCACTGAATCGAATGGGCTCAGCAAGATCATTCAGCGACTCCGATTTGGAGCGGCTCTTTTGCCGTCGCAGAGGTGGCTTGGCCGTGCGTGGTGTGGTTCCAGCACGGCTCCTGCGCGTTGACTGCGGCTTCGAGGGCGTAGCGCAGTCCGACGGAAGCGAGTGCGACGTCTCGTACGGAATCGTCAGCACCGACGGCGACGCGAAGGACACTGGCATCGAGTTGGAGCGTGCACGGAGCCCGTGGCTAGAGGCGAGCGACGCAGCCGGAGAGGCCATCAGGAAGTCCCCACTGATGGTGTCGTGCTCGGGGACTAGCACCCCGGCGACGTCGAACGGCTGGAGGGATAACGCGTCGACGCCGGCGGGTCGAATGCTGACAGTTCGCGAGCTCCCTGGTCGTCCCACGCTGCCTGGAAGCCCACGAGGTGTGCGGTGGAGCGGCAGGAAGAAGTTGCCCATGGGCTGAGAGAGCAACGCCAGCGTGAGCTGTGTACCCACCCTCCTGCCTGGACAAGGGACGCTGTACATACCTGGTTGGTCTGTGAGCTCTGCGGGTCTGGGGTCTGGTTGCGGTGTTTCAGGCGTTGATGTTGTGTGAGTGATCCTTCCGAACCGTAGGCCTGAGTGATGAACAAAGCAGAAACATCAATCAGTCCTCCGCTGGGAAACACCGACGATCAACCCCAAAGACGTGCACGACCTTGGTGCAGCCAGGGTACGTGCACGGGTACTTGCGGTCGATCTGCGCAGCGGTGCGGCGTCTCCGCTTCTTGCCAGTGCTGCTGGGGGGCACGGGCGTCTTGGTGTCGGACGCTCCACCCGTGGACGAGTCCTCCGAGTTGGCTCGTGGCTTTCCCTCGGGTGGCAGATCCTGCGTCTGGATGCGGAGCTGCAGAGTACGCTAGTGAGCACAGGGGCGTCCACGCACACACACACATACACCTCCAGTCTGCGTGGGTACGTACGTCCTGCGCCGCCTTGAACTTGGCCAGACTACTCGTACTAGCGGAGCGTCCTCTTCCTTCGTGGCCATACGACTGATTGTAGAGCTCCTCCGCTCGCTCCTCCTCCTCCGTTTGATTCTCACGCTTGATGGTCACACTGATGTCCTCCATCCGCACGTCCGCTGGAGTCTCCTCCTTCATTCGTCTGTGCGGAGACAGCTCCGCCGGTCGCTTGGCTTCGCTCATCGGTCTCCTCTGCGTCCTCCACAATCTTCGAGAACTGTGAGCAGTCGCGTTTCTAATTCAGATGCCACACGTTTCCATCGTCAGTCATGACGCTCCACGAGAGGAGGCAGAGAGGACGGGAGCCTCCGCCTCTATTGTCAACCCGCCCGCGCCTGCGTCCGCGTTTCTGCGAGCCGGCGCCAGCAGATGTGAGAAGAGGAGGGAGGGATGACATGCCTTCCTCATCCAGCCGCGGATGTCCCCACCTCCTCCCTGATAGACACACACAAATGAAGCCGCTTACCTTCTTCCGCCTCGGTCAAATGCCGAGTACCAACACCACGCCGTGGGCAACTACAACCACCACGTCCAATATGCAATACTGTGAGCGTGGGTGAGCGAGCGATTTCCAGCCAATTCGATCTTGAGGGGATGCACACGCGTCGCTGAGTTCTTCTTCGGACGACGCGCGGCCCCAGACCAGACCGTGAC
This sequence comes from Pythium utonaiense, assembly GCA_023334595.1. Classification (NCBI taxonomy): domain Eukaryota; phylum Oomycota; class Peronosporomycetes; order Pythiales; family Pythiaceae; genus Pythium; species Pythium utonaiense. The sequence continues at coordinate 3,119 of JAADVE010000217.1, read as the reverse complement.
AGACACGCACCGTTGGCTTTGCTGCGCTTGCTTCGTTGTGACCACGCGTCCGGTCACTGCAATGAGCTCGTCCGTCCACGAGCTCTGTGTTGGCTTCGCCAGCCTTTCTTTCCGCCTTTCCTGCTCGCCTCCGCTCCGCTCTGGTCGAAGTGCAGTGCGTTCGGTTCGGCTCCTCCCTCCTCCTCCTTCCCACTCGGTTTCCTCCGCCGTTACACGCCGGGCGTTAATGTTCTTTTTCTTGCTCTCCCCGCCTCCTTCCACGATAGAACGGTGGCGGTCCGCCCAGTGGAGCAGTTGAGCTGGTAGCGACAAACGGCGAATGTCGGCTCCAGGCCCAACGGCAGTCGGCGATGGCTTCTGATCGGATGGGAGCTCCCTGCTTGAAGTCTCAGCGGAGGTGAGCCCACCTTTCCGACGCGAAGTACAGTAGCTGTGATGGTGGTTTGGACAGTCATGCGGCGAGACATCCCCCGCTTTGCTTGGCTCCTCCAGTCCGCTCCGCTCCGCTGCGAAGCGGAGTTTCCTGTCTCGTAGTTGATGACGGCGGCTTCGTCTGTCCTCCTCCACACTGTATGCATGGCAGCTCGTGGAGATCGAATGCGGGCTAGGTGTAGAGGAGCGGAGGCGGAGCGGAAGTGGACTTTGAAGTTGCAAAACACCTCGAAATCGAGGTGCATCAAACCCAATCGCATCAAACGGAATGCGACTGATGGGGAATTTGATCATCCCAGTCTTCGAAAATGCGTCGAAGCCGAGCGGGTGTTTCGCGCACGACAACGATGGGTTTTCGAGACGTTTCACCAGCGTGATGCATGATGCAATGGTGGCCTTAGCGTAGCGGAGCCGCAGTATGCAGTGTACGGAGAAGCCTCTGCTCTGGACGAGTCCAGCGAAGCAGTCTTGCCTTCGATCGAAAAGCTCCTCCCGCCACGCTGATTTGTGTTGAGAGATGAAGGGTGCACGCCCGCCCCTGCTTCAACTTGTGCCTCCCCATGCAACGCAACCCGTCCAAGGCACTCAACTGAGACTGTAGCTACAGTGCGCGTGAGCGAGTGCCTGCCCTGGCACGGTCTCTGTTATGTATGATCCATGAATGCAGTGGACGGACAGACGTGAACGTCAGACCAGGTTTTCTGTTTTGCGACCGCATGGAATTTCTGCGGTGTCGTCGCTTCAATTTGCCATCGAACAGAAATGGAACAGTTCGCTGCCCATGCGCGTAGTGTCGAGGACTTTGCCTGGTCCCGGGCATGGAGTGTCGAGACGCAGACGCTCGACGGGCGGGCGTGGAGATCCTTCTCGCGCCGAGTGGGGAGACTGCATGGAGCTGTCGGAAGGCGTGTGGCGAGTGCCTTCCTATCGTCCAACGAGCGAGAGAGTGAGCCACGCTGGATGGTCGGCCAGTCGGTGGCTCCATAGAATGCAATTACTGTATCTTCCTTCCTCCATGCGAGTCTCGCGTAGTCCGTCATTCGCAACCTACTGCAGTACTGTCCTTACAGTATACGGTACCGGTACTACAGTACAGACAGCAGCAGTCGAGTGTGTGCTTGGTGTCGTTTGCTGGAGAGCCACACGTCGATCCGTTTCTTGATCAGGCACACGATCTCACAGCCATCGTGTTGTTCCCCGTGGATACTGTACAGTTCGTACGTATCGCAGAGAAAACGGATTGTCTGAACGCAGGTGATGCGCCTGTGTTGATGCTCCCGCATCCAACCCATCAGGGTCACGCTGGCTGCAGCTGCGCGACGTCTGGCTCATGGCTCTTGCGTCACTGTCACCCGCGCACCTTCAAGAACTGGTGAGAACCTCACAGAGAACTCGAGGCCGTCCCAGCGCTCACGGCCACGCTGCCTCGTGACCCCGTACTAGGCGATGAGTCCAGGGGGCCTCCAGCCTCCACTTGACTCCCTCGTAATCCACCCATCAACTACGCTGCGTAACAAGTATCTCAGGAGCTGAACTGCTCTGGTGCACGCCACGCACCCTCTGGTCGAGCCGAGCGTTCTGCTGTAGAGTGCAGTGTGCTGCACGGCACGCTGACGGAGGAAGAAGATCACGGACTTCGAAGATCACCCATCGTGTCTTTTGGAGAAGTCTTCTCCCCTGCTATGCAAACTGTAGCCATCTGAGGAAGAGCTCATCCCCGCGTGTACTTTCTACGATACCTCAAGTCAGAAGCAGACCGCAGGGATTGAGTCTCCTGATCTCCACCGTTGTAATGATAAGCTTCCACGCGCCACGGTCATGGTGTGTGTGTTGTGCTGCTGGTGGGTTACGAGTTTGCAGGGAGAGGGTACGCTGGTGGAGGGTTTATAAATGGCACGAGGCATCAGCCTCTGCACTGCGGCTCGAGCGGCGCTGCTGCCACGGCCAAGTCATTGCTCGTGAGAATGGAGCTGCTGCCGATCGATCCAACGCTACTCGATCTGCATGCAGTCGACGAAGATGAGAGCGAGGCGGTCGCGATTTGCCTCATAGAGTGTCTGTTCGCTGAGACCAATGCTCATTACAGACAGCACTGTCTGGCGCAAGAAGCGGTACGTTCAACTCCCAGCGATACGGCTTGGTGTGCTTGTCAGCAATTAACGAATGCGTGGTTCTCGCAGATCAAAGCAACAGCTGCCCTTCTGTCCGTTAGTATATTCGACGCAGTCTCTAGTGCGATTCTACAGCCCGAAGTTGCTTTGGATCGAGAGCGGTTTGATGCCGAGGCATCTCCTGTTGCGGAAGTGAACGACCGACACGCAGCGAGGTGTCTCCCTCACCGAAGCCTTGAGAAACCTGATATGTGGCCCGACCGAAGTGTCGGCGCAGGCTCCCCAACGCACCGCTCTAGATCTGATAGTCATGCGGGAGATCGCGCGCGCACGAGTGTCATCAGGCGCCGACGGAAACCCGAGTTCAATGTGGTGGTCAAGTCCAATATAGTGACGATTCCACAGGTGATCACGCTTCCTGAAGCGGTCGAAGAAGAATGCGCCGTAAGTATTGACCCTGCCATTGAAGACAAACGATGGGCCACAGTGTAGTAACCCACGTACATTTGTAGGAAGACAAGGCGTGGAGGCTCAAGTGCATGAAGGAACTGAATGGAGAAGGAGGGAAGACCACGT
>JAADVE010000216.1:0-26308 GCA_023334595.1 Pythium utonaiense | reverse complement strand
GTCGTGAGCCAACATTGCAAGATCGCATCTCGGCAGTCTGGCTATCCCCGGCCTGGTGTGTCGTGGGCTGGCGTGGCCCAACTCGACGAAACGTCACGTGGATCATATCAAGGGGTGAGTCGTGTTGAGCGGTATCTCGTTCGAAGGCGTGGTACCGTAATTGCTGGCCGGTTTGGCCTGTCACCAATTAAGATGTGATTTTATGAGGAGCGTGCGTGGCGAGTGCGATGCGCGTTCGAAGAAACTTGGGGGCTGTGGGGACGGTACGCTTACGGCAAAAACTATGTAATGCTATCCCCGCTCTGATGTGCTCTCTGTCCGGTAACTGTTGTGGTAGTGTCACTGCTACAATGAGCCTCTGTGCGATGAATCCCTCTGGAATCTGGCGTGGATCAGGTCGCACTTAGACTCTTTCCCGCACTTAGCCCTGCGTGCATTTCATAATGTAGTACGTTGGCTTTGGATCGCTGTAAGTGACTCTCGCGGTTGCAGTCGAGCAGGTTTGTACACGCAGTCTCTATCATTCTCTCGATCGCTCTCTATTCTATCTTTCTGTCGCATGTTTGTTGCATTCTACTCGGGTCGCTGCTGATGGGCAGGTGTGTGTGTGGGCTCCTGTTTGCCACATAGGTGCGTCGTATGTGTTGTTATCGGTGAGTGTATTCACGCGCTTAGACATGCAGAGACGTGGGCTGTATCCCCCTAGAACCTAGATCTACATAGGGTTTCACTGCAAATGCACCGGAACGCGACGTGGTCGCTGTTTTTCACTGTGATCTCGTTGCCTGCGAAGACTCGTTTCTTGGTCACGACCACCATCTTCCTCTTGCAGCGATATGCTCGCTCCTCGAAATTGCAGTTTGGTGCACACGAATGGTTTATGAATCTGCACATGCTTCCCCTGGGAAATGCATCGACGTAGACTGTCTCGTTGGTCGTACTCGGGGATTTGAACGCGAGCACGAATCCTAGGTCCACTTGGTTGAGTGTGAGTTTGCCATGTGGAATGATAACCCCGCAATATTCGCCGACCACGGTTCTCGGCGGTATGGCGAAGGCTGCCACAACGGCGAACCCCTTCGAACATTCCATTGGTTGCATTACAGGAGAGTCTTTCATGCGGTTTTCGCAGTCGGGGCCGGCGTCACTGTTATCTGGGTCACAGTACAAAGCGCATTTGGCGTTGTCGCACGTGTCGGCAGCGTCACGTGCATATACACTTTCCCAAGTAGGTCGTCGAATCGGGTGTTGTATGGGTTTCTGTTTTCATCCCACCTTGGCACGTCTTGGGGCCATTGAACAGGCATGGAAGGGATGTCGACATCGTCGTCGCTGATCTGGATTGGTTCGATCGTGTGGGTGGGGAGCTGTGGACTAACCGTGCCATCATTGTCACCTTCGTCGCCGCTGTCTTCGACTATTACGATCGGATTCGTCGCGGTTGTTTCTACACACGTTGTGTATTAGTTAGGGTTGTCGTAAGGGCCGCTATTTTATCGCCATATTACCGTGTGTGCGGCGTAGCCACGTGTAGACCGTTGTTTGTCTCCATTCCATCGTAGACTGCTGGCTGAGTGTATGATGATCGGTTTGATCGTTGTGTGTCTCCGGGTGTGACAACACAGCGGTCCAGTCCGGGGTGTATGTGGGTCACTTGCGAGGAAGACCAGAAAAACGAAGCCTGCACGGTTGCCGTATGCCATGATATTGTTTGGGTGATGTGAAGGGTGCGATTATCGATGCGAGTGTGCTGCTGGGCTAAAGGGTCGGGCGCGGGTTGGCGACTCACTCGGGACATCTGTGATCCCGTCCCAAATAAACGACGGGCTGGGATTGTGTAGCATTAAATTGCATAGATCTGGTTGGATGTTTGTCGTCGCCGTGGGAGCGACTGCGGGCTGCGAAGATGCAGCATTAATTGGGTGTACAAGTCACCATTTCGCACTTGCTGTCAGGGACTTCATCCAGAGTGAAGACGCACTGATTTCGAAAGTGCACACACTGTTCGTCAAGTTGCGCACCCTCAAAGGGCGTGCAATCTTACGCCGGGTGACTCCCTGACTCCAATTCTACGAAATGATACTCGTTGGTCGAGTACGTACGCTATGTTGAAGCGTTACGGAGAGATTGCTCCCCTCCTTGGTGAGATTAGTGAGCGAGTGCTCGTTGAGTACGACATCTACCAGCTTCTTCTTCGACGTGCTGAGACGGACCGCGTGCGTGCGCTTCTGGTGGATCTGGAAAAGTTCGAGGCAGTGACCAAGACGCTGCAACGTAAGTCGCTGACTCTATCAGGGACTCACCGCCTCTTCGACCACGTGCTCGTCGCCTATCCACAAATGGCCAGCAGAATCTCCTTCTCCGCACCCATTGTCGCTTTTCCTGAGCTGGAAAAGGGCTTGGTGAAGCTTCAACGCCAGGAGATGCTGAGCGCAGCAGAGAGAAACGCTGTCGCACAATTTCATCTACCTGAGGGTGCGGAGTCAACACCAGAGCAGCGAGCAGCTGAGAAATCCTTTGTGGCCAGTGCCTTCCGTCGGCGTCGTGCCTCACGTCAAACCAACTACCGCGACGTCGGGTTTGCGCCACCAACGTCTAATGAATGCGAGCGGTTCTTTTCCGAAGCGAAACTCGTGTTCACCGACCTTCGGCAGCACATGGACTCAGAGACACCGGAGACAGTCATGATGTTGATGCTCAACAAGGAGCTCTGGACTGCGGAAACCGTCCTCAACATTCGATCGGCTTTGACAGGGAATACATCCAACTGATTGCAATGCTCATTTTTTTCGCTGGGGAGGGTCCATGTAATCTGACATTGCAATGTCGGTTTCCCTGGGCATAGATACGGTGTATTCTTATTCCTAGTAGCATCTTGAATGCCGTGCCTCCTCTCGACCTCTAAGGTGCTCACTCCCAAACTTCCTAGCATGGGGCAACAGTTCAAGACGGCTATCGTCAATACACTAGACACTATCATGTCAAGACGGGGTGAGCGTACAGCTGCACTTCGTACATCAGGACCAAGTGCCCAGGTCGTGTTGTTCGTCGCCACGACGACACTTCTATGCTCATGTGAGAGCACGGTGGCGTCTGTGATGGGTCAGCGCTCACTGCCTCCACCTAAACCACAGCGACCCGACCATGCCAGGCCGCCACGTCTGGGACAAGGTCTGTTCCCCGCTCCTCGTCATCATGTCTATGCAGCTGCTCGCGCCCCTCTTTTCTGGCAGAGAGAAAGACCGGGGTCGACCTCCGTATTCAATCGATATTTCTCTGCGCTTCGTATCTGGGCTAAAGAACCATTCACGTGGCGCAGGGGGCCACAAGAGCCAGGTGGAGAGTCACTGGAAGAGTCTCTGCGAGTGCAAGTCACGACTTCTGGCGCCTCAGGATGACAGGACGATACAGATTGTTGTGTGACGGCACCACTGTTCTCTGCATCTACTTTTGTGTATGACTACGGCGGCTATAACTGAGGTGATGAGGAAAGTTCTAAACGGTCAACGATGTGGAGCAGGGATCGGATAAAATAATGGAAAACCAGTTATTACGGCATTTTATTGATTATTGAATTATTACGGCTCTTGGGAGGCTGCCGTATAATTTTCAATTGCCCCGTAATTACGGAATTTTGGCACATATAGTGGTTTCAAGTAGTCAATTGATGGATGGTGAACAAAGGTTCTCCGCTGTGAGAGCTTTCCCGATGCGTGGCCCCGCAGCTCTCGAAGCGCCACACTCTCCAATCTGTCGCCACGATGTCATCCAAGGACGTCTGTGGTTACTTCTTCGCATCCCAAGGTGGTGGCGTGTTTTCGTGCAACCTATGCGGCGGTTCGAGGAAGCAACAAATCAACACCGGCTACACCAACCTCATCGGACATCTAACGGCTCGGCACCCTGACTACCTGACGCTGTGGACTGCCCAGCAGGATCGCACTCAGACGACGGTCTTTAGCGAACGTGTCATGGAGATCTACAAGACGGCCGAGTGGGTCGTCATGCGCAACCACGCCATCAGTGAAGTCGACGACCCTCTCACCCGTGGGCTCTTCCGCTTCCAGCCAGTAACATCAAGAACTCTCATGCAGTACCTGCGTCAGGTGACGGCGGTGGTCTGTGACAAGATTGCTGCCGGTTTGGGCGGCGCGTTCGGTATCATGTTCGACGGATGGACACACGGCACGCTCCACTTTGTCGGTATCTATGGCATCTACGAGAAAGATGGTGTTCTCCACCAGCCTCTCTTGGCTGTCTCGCCAGCTGAAGATGGCCAAACTGCGGATGCGCATATCGAGATGATCGAGAGTGTGCTCGCTGTCTACCGCAAGACCAGCGCGATGCTTCTGTTCCTCGTCGGTGACAACTGTGCGACAAACCAAGCGATCGCACGCGTCTGGGTGTTCCTCTCGTGGGCTGCGCGAGTCACCGCTTCAACTTGGCGATGACGCGCTTCCTCGACCAGCATCGAGACCTCATCGGTGAAGTTCAAGCTCTCGTCACGCAGCTTCGACTCCCCAACAACGCTGCCATCCTTGCTCGCTACACCGACCTGAAGCCAGTGCGAGCGAACGTAACCCGCTGGTCTTCTACGTTCGAGATGCTCAAGCGCTACGTGGCAATTCGTAGCGCTGCGAAACAAGTGCCGGCAGTTGAAGAGCTCATCCCCAGTCCCGCGACCCACCGCCGCATTGTGGCGTTGGTTACCGAGCTTGAAGACTTGGACAGTGTTTGCATCCAGCTCCAGAGCGAGGCCTGCACCTTGGGCGACGCACGGGTTCTATTTGACGCCGTCCGCGCGCAGTACCCAGTCATGGACGAGTACCTCCAATCGAACGACAGAATCGTGCAGTCGCCTGCATTCGAAAACGCAGTGGTCAAGGTACAGCAGAATCGCCCACTCTTTGCCGCCGAAGAGGCAGCCCTATCACGTTTCGTGACCTCGACCGGCCCACCACCGAAGAAGAAGCCTAAGAACTTTGCGGCTGACAAGCTGCGTGAAGCCATGCAACCAGCGGCAGTCATCGCGTCCAACTACGCCCCGATCATCATGATGATCCCTCCGACTAGTAACCGTGTCGAGCGACTCTTCTCGCAGTGCAAGCTGGTCCTCACCCCACTACGCTCACGACTGCAGCCAGCCAACTTCGAGATGATTATGTTCTCAAGGACAACCGCGAGCTCTGGGGCTATGCGGAGCTGTCGCGCTGCAACGAGGACGAACAGCAGTAGCTAGGTAGTACCCCAGCTTACATTTGAGAACACAAAGACAGTGGAGAGTTTTTGATCATCAGTTTGTTCTCCCTTTTCATTGCCATGTTATCTCTGCGCACAGCCCCCCATCCAAAAATACCAAGACACCACGACCACTCCACATATACCGTTACTGACCCGACCGTTATAAATGGCCCGTTTGGTGCCGTGAAAGGAAGACACCTCGAACTTCCACCCGTTTTTTGTGCGGCGGTTGCTTATACAAAGATCAAGCCACTACACACATTTATTTCGATATTATTAAATAATTATTCCGGGACCTCTCCGGATTATCATATTGATTACTGGTCTCCCCAAAGGCCCATATAATATTCCACGGAATTGTCGGCTCCACATTGTGGAGCCCTACTTCACTCAGAGCCCGATTGGTCCATGTAGCCTAACGGAGCGTTCAGTTCGTGCTCGTGTGCACCGTACGCGCACGAAGCAGAATTGACGCGGGCGCAAACCCTTTGCCTGTAACGCGTGGGTCTAGATTTGGATTTGCTTGAAACCACTTCATCACAGACATCGTCTTGCAGGCTCTCCCTAATCCGATTTCTCTCAAACATTAGTTGCTGTAACTCGCCAGCACTCGTTGTCTCCAGTATATCACATAGTGCTTGGATGCGCTCGGGGTCCTGCCGAACGCCACACGCGTTTATGATCCACCCACACCACATATGTGCACGGACACACAATTGTTGTTCGGGCCAACTGATCTAACCACCGACATCGACGTTTTTGAACAAACCCTCCCACTCTCCCAAGACGAACAATGTGTGCTTGAGTGTTTTCGCACAACATGGTGCTGGAGAGCGGTACAGTGACTCCGTCGTTTGGTATCAGTGGAACTTGTGAAACTTGGCACCCTGTTCCAGACTGACAGTCGGAGCAGCTGGCGACGTAGTTCCGCACATCCTCGTACTCGCCTCGCCAGAAAACTAGCCCCTTCGCTCGATCGTAGGTTCGGCTGACGCCTTGATGACCGCTTGACAGACTCGTGTGATAGTCATGCTGACGTATCGGCAGATGCTTCGATGCACAGTGGCTTCTCAAATCGGCCAAGACGACGACAACATCGCTCTATCCGACGTTACCTACAAGACTGCATTCGATGGGTGGATGCTGTCTTCCGCCAGCAGTTGTGGAGCGCATCTTGAGCGGTCGACCTACTCAAGTAGCTTCCATACCCCTTCAAAGACAACAACCAGGTAGTGAGCGTTGTATACAATGCGCGCAACTACATGTGTAGACTCACCGTTCTTCATGGCATGAAAGTGAGCCAGGCACGGGCTAAACGATACAGTGCACGCCACAGCCTATGAAACGGGACTTTTTTTAGAGTCCATCCGTCAGTTTTGACTGTGATTGATTGAAAATACTCTGGATTATAGCGAATCACGAGAGCTGTCGAATGCACCCTTTACGCGCAGCCGTTTCGAAGATTTGGTCAAATATCAGTTTAGGGGGCGCGATAAAGTATATGAATGGTATTCATGTGGCATGGGAAGATTTGATTCATGGCGTGTTAACGCTCTGTGGCGCGTTGCTTGTACGAAATATATCCCCCACGAGCTGTGAGCACCGCGACACAGCGTCTGCGCATCAAGAGCAAGAGTGCTTCGAGAGTTGTAGGGTCCAAGAGATCCCATGCCCTCAGAATGCCTTCTTGAGCTGTTCCACGTTGCTGTACTGGTGGCCGCCTGCGTAGACCGTGCGTTATGACCCCCTCAGAGGTTCTCAATGGAGTTCAAGTCGGGTGAGAGTGATGGCCACTCGAGAATCCCGATTTCTTGCTCCTCAAGCCACGCCATGGTGACCCGAGACGTGTGACATGGCGCGTTATCTTGCTGAAAATTTGCGTTTCAGTGTCGAAGAACGGTTGCAAATGCGTCTCCAGCGTCGAGATCTATGCTGCTGAGTCCTGGCCACCAACGAGGATCTTCAACTCGGTCTTCTTCGCGCCAGCGAAAGCGCCCCACACCATGATTGAGCCACCCCCACTGTGGCGTCACATGTTGACTGGTTCTGGCTGACGCGTGTCGACCCACTGGTAGCGCAAACCATCCGGGCCGTCCAGGTTCCACTTCTTCTCGTCGCTGAAGACGACATGGTACCACTCGTTGTGATCCAGGAGCGCCATTTGCTCGGTCCACTTGTATCGCGCCTCCTTGTGCTGGTTGGTGGGAGTGGTGGTGCCGCCCTAATCTTCTTGTACTTCAGCCAATCGATTTCTTGATTACGCGCTGAATGGTACGCGTGCACGCGCTTGTTCTCCGCGGCTGACATCTTGGACACGGCGACTGAGCGAACGATCAGGCGCTCCTCACGCTCAGTGACCACAGGGGCTTTTCCCTTCGGAACTTCCCAATCAACTCAGACCCCTCTGTGCCTCTCTGCACATGTTCTGGAGCAGGCAGGACCGCTCTGGTATCTTATGCGTAACTTACGGTACATTTGTCCAATATTGCGACGAGTCATATCACATTTCAAATGTCACAATTCACAATTCCCCACCCTCCTCACTAGTGTACTGTTTTAGCGCTACTCTGTGCCCCAAGACCCGGGTCCTCCATCCGCTCACGGGTCCACATCTCAGACCCGACCCGTTTCCGCAGTCCACCGATGGAAAACGCACCTCTCGCGCCAAAACGTCAGTCCTTTGTATCGGCCGCCGAGGGGGAAGCAGAACCAGCGTGGCCGCGACCGTCTCGTCTCGAGCGCTGCGATCCGCGTCTCCGCCTCCCGCCCGTGGACGCCACCGACCCGGTCACGTGCTGCCGATCTCGTGTCCAGTCGCCGACCGCGAAGAGCGCACTCGTCCGCGCTCCATCGAGCCACGCGTCGCTTCGCTCTCGTCCTGGAACCTCCCTTGTCTACGGGGACGCCTGTGTGAGGTTCCACTGGCCAGGACGACGACGCCATGGACCCCGAACAGATCGCTCGCTACAAGCAGGAGTACTATGGTGCGTGTCCACGCGCATTGCAGTTGTTTGGTGGCGATGGATGGAGGGGGGGGAAACAACTCACGTGGGCTTGTGTGCTGCAGAGGCCTTTGCCGGTGACGAGTCGCTGCACGATCTGCTGAACCAGCATGGAGGACTCGTGCTGGCTCGGTCTGGAAGCCACCCGCCATGGCCTGCAAGAGTGAGTGACGCGAGCACGAGAGCGTGGCTGCGCGAACGTGAAGAGATCGTGTTTTAACCCGCCTGACGTGTGGTGTGGTGTTTGTGGGGAGCAGATCAGCGAGGCCGGGGAGTTCGCGAAGATGTCTCGCCACCGCCAGAAGAAAGGGCAGCTGTGTGTGTATTTCTTCGGCACACGCAACTAGTACGTGTGATATGGGTTGCGTGGAGGTCCTCTTGTGACGAAGTGACACCTAACGCTTGAGCTCTCCGTGTCCCTGCTTGTGTGTAGTGGCTGGGTGTACCGCTCCGCTATTATGCCGTTCTCAGACGACTACACGGCCTTGAAAGCGTCCAAAAAGTACAGTCCGCACATGATCCAGCGAGCCATCGACGCGCTGCAGGAAGCCCGCGTGATCCTGGACGACACGGACAGCCACCAACGTCGTTTCTACGATCGAGTGTGCGTATTGAATCTTTCTCTGGTCAGTATCCATCGGTGTCCACAGCACTAACGAGAGCGTTTTTCTTTTTTTTGGATCGGCAAATTCCAGAATGGAGCGGATAGCAGAGCCAGTGGATATGCCGTGCGAGATCTGCAACCGCGTGGACGACCACTTCTCCATGCTCATTCTGTGCGACGGCAAGGACTGCAAGCGCGAGTTCCACATGAACTGCCTGTCCCCACCGCTCGAGTATGTCCCTCCTGGTGACTGGTACTGCCCTGACTGCGCAAAGGATCCTTCCAAGCAACAAACGTGGGAATCCAGCCAGGAGGATAGCTACGCCACCGAAGAGCACGCACCAGATAGCGCGAAGAAGATGAAGAAAGAGAAGCTGAAAGTAAAGGAAGGATCCATGAAGCGAAAGCTACCGGCTACTCATCGCGAAAAGTCTAAGAGCGAAGCTGACGTGTCACCAGCCAACGTGAAGAAGCAGAAAGCACAGCGCGTTAAGGCCGATGCATCATCTCCATCCAACGCGAACTCTCGACCAAGCACGCCTGTACAGAGCACAAAGAAGGCCATGGAGCTCTCGATGCTGATGAATGCCGCGGATGACGATCACGACCAGCAGAATCGACAGTCTGAAGAGCGATGCCTCATTTGTAACTACGGCGGAGAGCTCGTCGTGTGCGAGTTCTACGGATGTACTAAAGTCTACCACCAGTTCTGTCTCGGCTCCTATCCATTTCCGAAGGACGAGGACGCGACGTGGTATTGTCCCCGCCATGTTTGCGCGATCTCTGGTACAAGCGAGCTTGTCGAAGAAAACGACGGTCTCTTCGCCAAGCCGAGCCGGAAATTTTTCGTGAAGGATCAACTCTGGAAGTGCGTGAACTGCCCGCTGGCCATTGCTGACGAGGCTTTACCTCCAGTAAGTGTCTCCCGACTGGATTTCACTGCTATGGATCTATCGCTCACCATTCTCTTTGAACAGATCCCGAAAAGCTACGTTTTGTCGAGGTCCAACAGAAGCTTTACGTGTATGCACTGCTCGTCTGCCGCGCCGGTGAAGGTGGCGTTGGCCAAGAAGATCGAGCGGATATGGTCCATGGTCGCCAACAACACCCAAGGTATGGCATTCTGTGGTCCTCTGTTACCCGGCGTCGAGCTTCCGAAGGGTCGCAGAGAGGGCAGCAGGCTGTTCCTTTTCCGAGTTCTCGCGAAGATTCGCCGACTGGAGTACGACGATTCCGCGTCTTTTGCCCGCGACATTGACCACGTGGTCCGGGAGGCGCTGGACATCATCAATAACCGGTCAATCCCACTGGTGGAGGCTGCAACGACGCTGAGGACGATATGCAATGAGCAGATGAAGATCCATCGAACAAAACTCGACGCGCTTGATTCCAAGATATCAGGGCTACAGGCACTTAGCAAGTCCAAGAAGACCCTTGAGGAAGCGTATGTGAGTGCTACGAACGGCGAGAAGCGTCGGTGGCCACTGAGATGGAGAGAAGAATGCGGCCCTTTCGATGACCAGTTCTACCCGCGCGTGGATCCTAGGTCGCTGTCCGAATGGACAGCTTTCATCACCTCTGCAGGGGTGTTTGCCAGTTGTGACGAGTATGATCAATCCGGTGGACGTGACGATGCCGAGAACCCAAGCACCCCTTACAACAGAGGGGGCCACGCAAGCAATGGTGGTCGAGCCCATCGCCGACTCGACGAGTCCAGTGAGTGGGATTCTGGGGAAGAAGTGGACGAGGAGCGCGAAGCGATCACACCCAGCTTTCCAGGTCTCACTCTATCCGAGGGGACAGACGTCATCATGGCGTTGGCAGAACTCTCAGGGAGTGCCGGCGGCAGCTCAAAGAGATTCGGTGCCTGGCCCGAGGAAGAGCTGGACGAGATCAATGCTCAAGACTTCTTCTTATCCCCATCGGTGAGCGAGATGCAGCAAATGTTTGACCAGCAGTCTGCTGTGCTGCGCCGCGCACTCGAGTCGCACACCGCTCTGCAAAAGGCCTGGCTCGTGAATAAACAGAAGCTGCTCGGACTGGGCGAAGGCTCTGGCTTTTCGGTCGGTGAAGGCCGTCTCGCGGCTGAGCTACGACTCGCGAACAAGGTGAGACTCTGCCTGGAGTGGTGGCAAGTATAGCGGATGCCAACTGATTTGATTTGCTGTGGTGCAGAACTTGCGTGCTCGGTTGAGGAACAAGGATAAACTGGTGGACCAACTCTCGAGCGAGCAGGCTAAGTTGCGATCAGAAGTGCTGGCACTCCAGAACCAGTTGCAGGAAGTCAAGGTGCGTTGGAGGAGGTGCTGACCGTCGCCATTCTTTGAAACTCACAAGGCTGTGTCTATTTCATAGGGCCGTGTTTCGTCCGTGGAGCGAGGGTCCAAGACTGATGAAGATTTCACTGGGTCTGATGGAGGTGAAGACAGTGCCGACAGCGCGGATACGGACCGTAAGAGCCCTCGGAATCCGGGCAAGTCAAAGGCGGCAGCCAAGGCCAAGCTGAGTAAAGCACAGCAGAAGGCGCCGCGGAAGACGAGCGGAGCAAGTGGCCGACCGAGTTAGATACTAGAGCTCCACCTTAGCACGACTAGCAAAGTAGAAAGACAGATCGCGCTTGAAGCCAAAGCCGATTCGAAGCGTACTGTGTGCGCTGCGTTCAGGTGCATAACGTGAATAAAACGTGAGCAGCACAACGGGAACACTATACCAACCAGCATCGTCGTAATCGCTTCTATAAACAACACGCAGTAGTATTAACACAGCCTAGTTCTCCGTCTCCATTCCCTCAGCATCGTCGTCCGAGTCGGCGGCATCGGCGCCCTCGGCCTCCAGCTTGTCGACGTCCTCCTGCGTGATCAGGCCGCTCTTCAGCAGCTTGGCCTTCTCGGCCTCGACGAAGATTCGTTTCCGCTTGAGGTCCTTGGCCATCTTCTTCTTGGATGGACGCGCCTTGCGCAGCACCTTGACGGTGCCCGTGTCCAGCGCGTGCACCTTCTTGTTGTTGCGGTGCTCGGCACGCTTCTTCTTGTGGAACTTGAACTTCTTCTTGTTGTGCGAGATGGACGACTGTCCGTTGCTGCCTGCGACCATGGTGATCTAGTGCTGCGTGTGCTGCGTGCGGTGGTGTGGCGGTGCTGACGCTTGGTGCTGCGGCCGTGGCTTGCTTGATCCGAGTGTGACGCTTGGAGCAAATCGCCGCTGGGCCAAGAGCTCTTCCACCTGCCAACCAAAATTGACCAGCAAAACCAGGGGTACAGTGTACCCAAGTCATGAGAACAGCGTAACTCGCACTTAATCGAGATGTTTCAATACTACACAATAATTGCCGCTCCATTATTGCAGGAGCGGGAAAGGACGTAACGTATCACAATCGAAGTGGATGACGATGGATGGTGCTGTATTTGTGCCTCTATGTGATTTCTGTTCGGTGGGTTTCATGCATGGCCAGCAGCAGCTTGTACGATCCGCTGCGCTTACTTTCCTTTTCTCGTCGTGGGTTGAAGAGCGCGACTTGTTGCGTCCTGTCGAATATTCTCCGTCGCTTAGAAGATGAGCTCCGGCTCCGTCGAGGTGATTGTCAAATTCCACATATTCGACGCGTAGATCACGGGATCGGAGAGCGGCATTAACAGCCTGGAAAACAGGAAGATGCCGACCAAGTAGCAGACCAGGATCACTGCGTACGCCACAGTTAGACGGAGAGAACGCTCTTCAATGAGTCGTAGTCAGTACGTACGTATTCTGAAGGAGTGAAGCGTGCTGTCTGGACTGAAGAACGAGAGATCCGGAAAGCCCATGATGTTGCAGAAGATGTGGACAAGGAAGATCGACACGAAGTGGCCTGAGAGAGTGGAACGCAAGTGAGTAGATAGTCGATACCAGGAGAGTAGTGCTGATGTGAAGCGTACCCGTTCGTAGGTAGATGAATGTTGCGTAGGCGCCGAAGAGCGACGTGTACATCAACTGGAAACCTACACCGGAACACTTGTGAGCATCACAACACCAGCAACAGAGCTGAAGGAACAACGCACCGACGATGAGAAGCGATTCCTTGACAGATCGTCCACTCTTGAGGTGCTCAACGAAGTGGTGCAAGTGTGCTATGATAATCAAAACGTCAATCAGCCGCGGCAATCAAATCGCCCGAAACATCGAGCCGACTCACCAACTCCAAACGTCAAAGGGCTGCCCAGAATGATCTGTTTTGCGTTGAACTTGGCACAAACGAGAAGTGGCACCATGCAGCTTCGAAACACGAACTCCTCCGTCAACGGACCCTGCAACACCCAGATGAGCTCATGCGGGTAGACTCAGTCAGATCAAGGCGAAGACGTACGAGAATATAGTTACGAAGCGACGGCAGCTTTTCGTGCGTGAGCGCGTAGAAGAGCGAGGAGTTCTTAATCGCAGACCACAGACCGTCGTGGCTGAACTGGCGCGACACGCTGATCAATCGCAGACCATTTGCCAGCAGCGAGCCAGCGAAGAGAACCGCTGTAAGTGCCAGCGGAATCACAATCGCAGCGAGCAAACCCTCCGAGCGGATGCCCAACCACTCGGCAAACGAGATGGAGTTCTCGTCCTACCAGAAGCGCATCTGTGAGTTCCTTTCCAGCCTCTCGTGCGGGATAATCCCAATGAAACACTCACAAACTCGTAAAACATGGCGAGCACGAACGGACATAACGCGCAGAAGATGCAGATCAGCAGGAAGCGTGCGAGGATCTGCAAGCACACATCGTCAATACACGGAGTGGCTGTGCGTGTGTCTCTACGGAGGTGGATACGCACGTGGGTCGGGTGATCACGCGGCAGTCGTCGGATGTTGTGGGGCAGCGTGTAGAGCACGCCGACGTAGGCGGCGGCCATGCAGAGACACACGACGATGGCGGACGAGGCGTCAATATTGAAGCGCATGGTGAGGAGCTCGTGCGCCGCGATGCGCGTGTACCGCTTCTCCGCCACTTGCTCTAGGCGCACGGAGGCCATGCGGGGAGAGAGAGAGATGGCTCGGTGCTCGGGAGTCGTACTTCCTCACAGAGTGCCGCCACGCAAGGCACACCGGCGGGGAATTAGCTACACTGCACAGTACGTACCAGACTGCACGGCAAGTGAGACTGCTGCGTGGGGAGCTAAGCTAATTGCCACCATATGGCCAATCACAGTGACTGTGTGTGACGAGGGCGGCTCTGATTGGCTGTTAAACGGAGAGCGTATATATATTGCGTCTACAGTGTCGATCCGAGTCTTTGTTGGAGCAACATTGACACGCCAGTCACCACCAGCCACCAAGAAGCGGCGGAATCTGCAGCGACGACCATGAACTTTGCGGAGATTGAGGAGCCTATCCAGGACGAGGACGTGGAGATCATCACGGCCGATGAGACGCTCGAGGAGTACGCTATCGGTGACGCTCCTCCTGGTGAGTTGGCGATCTCTACAGCTCTGGAACGAGCAGTAGGAACCCACTGACAGTGTGTACCCAATTGTGGTGGACAGAGGACGACGATGAGACCATGGAGGATGACGCGGAGAACCTCGAAGGAGGTGAAGAGGAGGAACGCGATGACTCGCTTATGGTACGAGCTGCGTCGTTGCAGCGGCTGCTGCATGCCCAAGACGCAGGTGATTCTGACGCGATCGTGTGCGATTGATTGCAGACGTTCAAGATCCACTCTGGCCCAGTGTACGCGCTCAAGGTGCACCCGCAGGACCCACGCATTGTGATCACGGGTGGTGGCGATGATGTCGGCGTGATCTGGAACCGTGAAGACGGCTCTGTCCTCCACAGACTCGAGGGCCACACGGATACGGTCGCGTCGGTGGACTTCAGCTTCGACGGAAAGTACGCTGCGACGGGCGGATTCGACGGTATCGTCAAGGTGTGGGAGGTCGCGACGGGCGCGCTCGTGCAGAGCCTGGAAGGCCCTTCGCAGGAGGTGGAGTGGCTGACGTGGCACTCGAAGGGTAACGTCGTGCTTGCCGGATCCGGCGACGGTACGATCTGGATGTGGCTGGCGTCCACGGGCGAGTGCATGCAGGTTTTTGCCGGCCACGAAGACGGCGTGACCTGTGGCTCATTCACTGGCACTGGCAAGGTTCGTCTTCTACGTATGCGGTGGTCTACGCATGAGATCAAACGACTGAGGATATGGCTTGTTGCGAGTAGATGATTGTGACGGGCAGTACCGACCAGACCGTCCGCTTGTGGAACCCGAAGACGGGCGAATGCACGCACGTTTTCCGTGGCCACGACTTCTTCGAAGGTCCAGTCTGCTTCGTTTCCTGCCACCCAAACGTGAGAAAGCACCTCTTCCACTTCCACTGGAAACGCTGCGTCTGACGCCAGTTCTGTGATATGATAGCAACCTCTCGCGCTGTGCGGCTCCCAAGATGGTACGGCTCGTCTCGTTCATGTGCAGGGCAAGCGTGTTCTCGCGACCTTCTCCCACGACGGAAGTGACGCGCGTGCCGGTACGATCAACGCGGAGATCCAAGCCACCGAGAACTCGGTTGAATGGTAAGCAGTGCTTCCTCGCTGTCGTCTTTTCTGATCGAAGTGCTCACGCTACTCTCTTCTGAATCACCAGCGGCGGTTTCTGCAACACCATGAACTGGGCGGCCACGGGCTGCCTCGGAGGTGCCCTGCGTATCTGGGACCTGTCCACCTACCAGGTTCGTCCATTCTGTGTCCCTCCGTGCCCATGCTTGAGCGGACCCTGACCTCAATTCTGTCTTTCGTGCAGTGCCGACACATTTGCCAGCACCCTGCTGGTGTCACGAAGCTCATGTGGCACCCGACTCAGCCGATTGTGTACACGTGTACCGTCGAAGGCCTCGTGTACGTCTGGGACGCCCGTAGCGGTCAGCAGCTGAAGACTTTCGCCGGCCACACGGACATGATTCTGGACATGGACTTCATCTCTGAGCCGGGCAGCATCACGCCGATCGGTCTGCTCACGTGCGGTGACGACGAGACTGTGCGGTTGTTCGCGGTGTCGGAATAAGCAATTCCTGCCTACTGTAAACAATGCAATGCTTCCTCTACATAACGTACCTGTGTCTGCCTGCCGTGAGAGATGCTAAGCAAGACAGCGAGACAGGAGCGACGACGACCCAAATGTCGATGCAAACATGAAGCTCTACTAATCGAAGATAAAGAATTACAATCTCGCGCGAAACGAAGTTGGTACGATTCTCTTAAGCTTCGTACATGCTGCGAGAGCGAATACATGACATCGTCAGGACACAGCTTCTCCTCCCGGCTAGCAGAAAATACCAAACCATGGACGTACACTTCGTTCTGGAAGCTGGAGCCGCTGGCGGCCGCGTCTGCGTGCGACTGGAACTTGAGAACTTCGTTCTTACCGAAGTCGCTCAGGCAGCTGCGGAAGCTACGGCCAACGGCGCGCTGAAGATCTTCCAGCTCGGCGTTTCCGGTCCAGATCGCGATACGGTCCTGCGCCTTACGCACACTCACGACAGCGCCGCAAATGTCGTCCTCGTCGTGGAGCGACTCGCCAATCAGCGAAAGCATCTATCCACCAATCGCGTTTTCGTCAGCCTCTCCCTCGCAACAGTATGCTTGCGTGAAGAATGATGAGCAAACGTACCACATGCAGCCAGCACTCATCTAATCTAGCCTTTCGGGAGCGGGCGTTGGTGAAGATCCACTTGCCGCCCTTCGCGTTGATCGGGTCTTCCCACATAGGGCGGATGCCCTCCTTGAACAAGTGGTAGTTGCTGCCCACTGAGAGCTTCGTAGGCGACAGAATGTTGTTGTACAAGCTGCAAGCAGTCCCAGTCAGTCAGTCTCCATCGCGTCCACCATCCTCCACTGCGAGTGGCAGCAAAGTGTGTGTGTGTATGTTAAACGCACCACCAGAAGTCTTCGACCGTGTCGAACGTGTAGATTTTCTTGAGGTTCTCCTCCCACGACTCGGCCGAGTTGCGCTTCTTCGGGTTGTCGTACCACAGCGTCCAGCGGTGCTGCAGCGGGTGCTTAATCGTGATCTCCGCAGGCGTCTCCAGCTCCACGGCCTCCTGCTCCTGGCCCTGCTCCTCCACGAGCTCCTCGCTCACGGCCTCCACCTTGTCCTCCACGGGCTCGGCCACTGGCACCTGCTCGTGCTGCGTGGTCGTCTCGGCGCTCATACTGGTCGTGGATCTACTCGCTGCTGTCTCTAGCTCTCTCTCTCTCTCTCTCTCTCGACGGGGGCGTCGCGTTTCGCTCGCCGCCTTTCCTCTCGCGTCGTGCTGCTGGGGCTCGGATGACACACGAGGTGCGTGAGGTTATTGGTTGGTTGGTTCTGTTGAGCGATAACCCCCTCAAGTGGCAACGTGTTACGCCTCTCATCCAGCAACTGCGTAACCCGTGTAACTGTCGCGGAAGAGATGAAACCATCGGGTCGGTCGGTCGTGAAGGAGCAACTTTGCCCTGTGCTTTGCTTGGGAAGACTGCCATTACGTTGGTCGGTCGTAATAGATGCGCAGCTCACATGTTGAAGCGGCAGGAGCAAACGCCAACGTTTCCCATAGAAAAACGCCAACATACCCCGTCCTGAATATCCAACGCCAACAAAACGAGGCGGAGGATTCGCGTACGACACGAAGCGAGAAGCAATTATGGCGGGGGACTTTGAGGAGAAGTATTTGCTGCTGCGCGACGAGAACACGGCGCTAAAGCGGAAGAAGAATGAGCAGGAGGCCACCATCAAGCGGTAGGTTTTGATAGCGCTTACAGGAGCGTGCGTTCGGAGCTGTAGTTGACGTCGTCTTGGCCGCAGGATGTTCACAAAGTTGGCGATGATTGAAGAAAGTATGAAGAAGAAGAAGCTCGCGGACGGAGAGGACAACCAGGACGAGCAGGACGGCGCTGCCGGTGGCGGCAATGCGCGGACGCCAGCTAATGGAGCCGCCACCGCCGGTCTCGTGCCTCTGAAGCGTGATCTCGATACGGAGAAGTTTGTTCAGTCACTCAAGAGTGAGAACATGCAGCTACGCAAGAAGAACCAGGCGCTGATGGAGAAGAACCGCGTGCTGGAGGAGAAGATGCGCCAGCACCAGCTCAAGTACCATTCCAATCCGAAGGCGCCGTCCGCGAGTGCGACAAATGCGAGTATTGGCGCGAGCTCTAGCAGCATGGTGATGCGGAAGCCGTCGGGTGCAAAAGTCCATCATGTTGCGGCGAAGCGAGCTACGGTGGAGGAGAGCGGGTCGCTAGAACGCCAAGTAGACAACGCGCGCCGTCTCCACCGTGAAAATCTGTCTGGCGATCTGGAAATGGCGCTGAAAAACCGACTCGTCATCGCAGAGAAACAGCTCGTGAAGCTGCAGAGCGAGAACGAGCAACTGCGAAAGCGCGCGTCAATTGGAGTTCAACGACGATCCAGTGGCGGCAACAATAATAACAACAGTGGCAGCGACGATGACGCGTGTGACGAGCATCATGGGAGTGGAGATGCTCACATAGCGAGTTTGGATGTTGAGCATTTACGACGAGAGCTGCGTGATCGACAGGCGCAAGTCGCGATTTTGAATGCACGGTATGAGAATTTGGAGGCCAACAACGCCGCCGAGCGCGAGATCCAGGAGCAGACGATTGAGCAGCTAGAGCACATGAACCGACAGGTACACAAGCTTCGGAGCCAGCTTCAAGACATGTCTCTCGAGAAGGAAGACCTTGAGGCACGCCTCTCTAAAGCCAGTGATCTGGAGCGCGAGATTTCAATGCTGCGTGATCAGAACCGCAAATTGGAGGACCGTATGACGTCGCTTTGCGAGAGCCCATTCATCAACGATGCGTTTCAGCGAAAAGAACGAATTGATAAACTTTTCGACTTGGAGAAACTGACCGAGCAGCAGAAGGCAACGATCGCACACATGACGGAGGAGCATCAGAAGTTGCAAGGCACAATCAAAGAGCTCCAAAGCAACGTGAGGCTCATGAAGCAAGCGAAAGAAGCTGTAGAACACGATGTTGACAAACTACGCCAACAGTTGGCTGAAGAGAGAAACGCGCGCAGTCTTGCGATCATGAACTCGTACCCGACGATAATGGCTCAGCCAGTTCGAGCTCCGAGTCCGAAGAGACCTTCACCGATCTCGACTCATACTGCGATCCAGCCAGAACGACGAGACGCAGCATCTTCTCCGCTAAAAGGAGGGCAACCTCCTTTCATTGCGAGCTCCAGTACCTCCAGGTGGGCTTTAGTGGTCTAATGTTGTGTATGTGTGTATTTTGTGCTCGCTAATCGAAAGCACTGTGATGGACGTGTAGCGCTACGGCGGTCGTCACTCGTCGGTATCCAGACCAAACGCTCTCTGGGCCTCTCTTCTTCCCTGGAGACGAAGGTAGCGGTGGGGACAACAGTATCAAACACTTGAGAAATCGAGTCCATGTTCTCCAGTTAGCTCACCTGAAGGCTATCCAAGAACTTGAGCGATGTGAGAAGATGCTACATGCCCAGACAAGTATCAACCGCGAGCTCGCTCAGGAGATCGATGAGCTAACCACCAAGAACGTCTCGAGTGCGGGTGCACTCCAGAAAAGGATCAAAGAGTTGGAGCTGGCAGTTGATGATCGTCAACAGCGCATTCAGTTGCTCGAGGCACAGAATCGGCAGCTGAAATACGCCCGCGAGAAACTCTTGCGTGCCCAAGAGACTGACAAGAAGCTCTCCGAGATGGACCTATCGAGTGAAGATGAGGAAGATGGAAACGATGTGGCTTCGCTGTCCGAATCGCTACTCATGGCTGCGCGAGATCTGTCCCCGGGGGAGCAACTTCTCGAAATATGGATCATCGGTGCCACGTTCGATCGCACCGTCATCTCGTCGAACTCGTCAACATTTGTGCTTTGTGATTTCTACGATTTCGAATCCCAGTCGACTCCTCTGCTGGTGGGAAACCGACCTGAGTACAACTTCTCGTCAACGTTTCGTGTCACTGTCGATGCGTTCTTCTTGCGATACCTCGCCTCCGAGGTGCTAGTATTTGAACTGCATCAAGCCATCCAAGGTGACTTCCGACTCGTCGGCCGTGCGAATGTACCTCTTGCAAGCCTGCTACGATCGAAGGGCGTGATCAAAGACCCAGAGCTTCCAATTAAACTGGCGTTCGGAACCGACCACGACAATGTTATTGGAAGCCTTAATGTGGTTATACGACTGTCGGCACCGATCTCAGAGGTGTGGAAACTCCACTTGCGCTCTTACCCGCAAGACATCCAGCTACTCCGAAAGCATAGTCTCGCTGCTTCTGTAGTAGACCCAGTCGACGAGTACCTTCTCCAAGACGGATACGATGACAACCAAGCAAAAGCTGTAAACGAGCTCCAGATCACCGTGTTTGCATGTCGCGGCCTGTGTTCGTACGGAAAGAAGAAGACGGCAACAGGAGACCTCCTATCAACTGCACCGTCATCCTACGTCCACTACCAGATATTGGGCTTTCCAGATATCTTCACGAATATCGTGCCATCTTCGTCGAGCCCAGAGTTTGACCTCCACGTGAGCAAGCAGTTCTTTGCAGTAGAAGTTGACGCATGCTTGCTTCACTTTTTCTCGAAGTTTCAGTTGTGGTTCACGGTTTTTGATGATCAAGCAACGCTTAACGACGACAACGCGTCCGACGGCACAATCGGTCGATGCAGTCTTCTCCTAGAGGATCTCGTCAAGGGAGAAACTCTACGAGGATGGTTTCAACTTCGTGATCGCAATGATCAGCCGGCGGGAGAGATTTCGGTGCTCATCGAGTGGAAAGATCCGTTCCAGGTTGCTCAGTTGTACTCTTCTTCACGCCGAATGGGAAGCTCAAGGCCTGCTGCAGACCTCCACTCGCTGGACTACGATCAACAGCATGCGGTCATGCGAATGTTTGCCCCAGATATGGACGGCCGAGTGAACTATCGACAATTCCTCATGTATGCTCTCCCACCAGAGTCCCTCGAGCTCGTGACATCGAAGGTGAAAGAACGCATTGAGTACGCGATCGATACGGAGCAAATGAGCTCAGTCGAAGATCTCTTCATTCCGGCAGCGAATGTGCAGAACAGAGAGCAGCTTCTGAAGGAAATCTCCGCCTCTGAATTTCGCAAGCGCATTGAGCGGTTGGGTGCATTCGTTAGTGATGCTGAGATGGAGCTACTGGAGCAAGTGTTCACCAAGCGAGGAACTGCTACTGCAAGTGGCGGAGACTCTCCGAAACTCCAAGTCCACTATTTGATGCAGCACATCAGCCCTCGTATTTCGTGTGCTGAGCGACTGTTACTGCACAAGATCCGTCACACAATTCGTGTTTTCCTTACCCCAGACAAGCACACGAAGAAGCCAGCAGCATCATCTCCTTCGCAACCGTTTGAACGATTCGACCATTCACAGAGTGGCTACGTGAGTCGTGCTGAGTTCAAGCGGTGTCTGGGTGTGCTGGGATTCGAACTACTTGACATTGACAAATCGTACAAAGAGTTGATGGAGAGGGAGAGTCGAACAGCGACCAATCAGCCCAGTGAGAATGCTCCTGATGCCATCAAAACGGAGCCAAAGGATTTAGATCAAGAAGGACTCACGACAGCTCCACTTCAGATCAAAACAACGACTATGGAGATATCACAAACGCCATCCATGAGCAGACGAGCGCTTCAAGAACCAGCGCAACCACAACAGAAGCGAGAGACTGCCAATCCAGCGACTACCGACCCGCGCACTGAGTTCGATCGTCGCAAGGAAGTGTTCTTGGAGAGAATGAAAGCAATCGCGTCGTCAAGTGCGAAGAGCTTGGTGTACGAGCAGCTCGAGAAGAAGAAGGGAGACCGTAGACAGGAGATGATGGACTCCGCCAACGCTCAGCCTGCCGATAGAAACAGTGGTGCGCCATTATCAGACCGAGTTCAACAGGAACTCAACCAGCTTCACGTTCCGAAGGCACTTCACCACGATGCGGCTCGAATCCTCCAACGAAAGTTCCGTAACTACCGCGTGCGGCAAGCTGCTGCCATTTCCGTGTCCAGTACTCAAACACACAATACCAGCGACACCATTGTCCGCATTGATGCACAGCTGCAGCGTATGCTGAAAACATGGACGCGAGAAGAGCTCGAGAACCTGGAGGCGATCATGATCGAGGCGATTGAAAGCGAGTTGCCAGATGCACGGAGGTCTCGAGTGATCTCGCGCAAACAGTTCGGATTCGTACTATCTAAGATCCCGCGGATAGCATTGGAGCCTGATTTACTGCGACAGCTTGCCGATCACTTCGTGGTGTCTTCAAAGACTCGGCAGGACACTGTGGCCTACCAACCCCTCGTCCATTTCATCTGCTCTGTTGATAGCGACCGCAAGAAACAAGAACGAGGCGTCGCTCCTGTCCTACAAATGCTGCTTCGAATGCACATCGACGCAAGTCAGGCACGGCAGACCATGGCACTCGTCGGAGACATGAACAACACTGGTCGAATGTCGGTCAAACGATTCCGTGAAGCACTGAAACGCGTCGGGCTTCAGCTCTCCGCAAAAGATCTGCGCGTGTTGATAGTCCTGCTCTCAGATTCCAAGGGCTGTGACGTTTTCTATCTCGTGCTAATGAAGATTCTGCGTGACTCACCTGCGGCCGTAACGATGCGCCAAGTTGTCGCGCGTTGTGTCCGTTTCGGACTACCAAAGCTTCGTGAGATGCTCATCACGCGAGTGAAGTCAGATGATGGACAGCTCTCACGTGAGCAGCTACATGCAGTGCTGATGCAGACAAACGCAGAACTGAGCTGCTTTGAGCCGACGGATGCGCACATACTAATGGATATCGCGAAGTCCACCACCACTCTCCTCCCAACAGATAAAGGATCTTCGACCGACGACGTCCAGCAACGTGCACATGTCTCCATTGACAAGCTTATCCTTCAGCTGGAGCGCGTCGCAGCTAGCGAGCAGCAGCCTCTTCGAGATGAAGATCTGAATGCGTACAAGTTGCCACAACTCCAACAGATCGCGATGAATAGCCGCACGCTCATTTGTCGCTCCTATTCGGAGATGCTGGAGGCGTTTGAGCGGTTCGACTGGAGGGAAAGTGGATTAGTATCACTCGCTCAATTCGAAGCCGTCGTGCCTCGAATCGGCTTCGTGCTGTTTACAGCACAACAACTTACGACACTGGCGAAGAACTTCGGTACCAAGATCAAAGGAGCGTTTGGAGTCAACTACCGCCAGTTCTTAGATTGGACGACACCTGGCGCCGCCCCAGACATCGAAAGTATTGAGGCGAAGTTGCGTCAGTTTGCCGCTGAGAAGACGAGTGACCAAGTCAAGATCACTACAGTGCTTGAAAACTGGCGGAATGCGTTCGCTGCTACTGACAAGCTGAGCTCAGGACTCGTGACAAGAGGGGATTTCGTGAGAGTCTGTCACGAATCATTGCGTCTCCCATTGAGTTCGGAGGAGCTGCGAACGCTCATCTTCTCCTATGATCGACACATGGATGACAACGTGGACTACGGATCGTTCGTGCAGCTGAATTGGAAAGAAACTAGCCGTCAAGCTGTAATGCAGCACCGCAAGCAAGTGCAATTTGAAGAAGGAGTGGCGTCCATCAATGATACTCTTGGCAAGATTCGTCGAGCGCTCCTATCAAACAACGTGACCACTGAAGATGTCGCTCTGATAGCTTCCGAAGCAGACGCTGATCACCATGAAGTAAATCGAACGCAGTTCATCGTTATCCTCAAGCAGCTTGGTGCGTTGGTGTCACCTCAAGAGGTTGAGTCAATCTTTCTCACCCATGCCGTCAAGAACGGTGGTAAGACCATCCATCTCATGGAGTTCGCGAGCTCTGTGCTACGAATCCCTTCGACGCAGGCTGCAGGCAAGGACGAGGATGCGAGCCCCCTTTCAAAAGAAGATGATGAGCGACTTTGCTCGGCGGTTCTGTCAGCGATGAAGTACTCGCGCAAGGATTTCGATCGTGCATGCTCTCAGTTGGAAGAGTTCTGCGTCGTGTACAACCACGGAGACATTGCCGCACGCAAATTGTGGAAGCATTTGGAGGGTAGTGGACTTGTGTCTCTGTTGTCGAAGAAAGGAAGCAGTTTACTTATCCAGAAGTTTACTGTGGAGAGAAAACACCGACGAGGCGCAAAGAGCGGGAGCTCAGATGAGGACGAAGAACCGGCACGGGTATCGTTGAAGGGAGTGAGCCAATGGCTACGGGAAATCTCCAAATGTGAAACAGCAACGTCGGAGTCAAGCCAGACGGCAGCACTTCCACAGGAACCGGAATCACTTCTTTCTACTGCACTGGGAGCAGTACGTCAACTGTACTTGTTTTGTGACAACGACAGCTTCGACCTTCATGCAGCGTTCGAGCAGATGGATCCACAGTACTCTGGACTGCTTTCAGCTCTTGACTTCAAGAGAGTCTTGTTAGAGAATGGCTTCTCAACAATTGTGACTCGAAGTAACTCACCCACACCCACAGAAGCATTGATCGGCGTGCTAGTGGGTGAGTTTCGTGCAGCCAATGGGCGCGATGGAGTTCAGTACACTACGATGTTGACCCGTGCGTTGGCACTTGGCGAGCCACAGCAGTCACCACCACCATGGTTTCCTGCGTTTGCCAACAGTCTTCGTGCCCGCATTCGACTTCGAGCAGGCTTTCATGGCGTGATCTCCATCGAGCAGAGTATTCCAGAGCTCTGTGAACGCTTGGATTCAGTATTTGATCATTTTGATCGAGATCGACGTGGATTTCTGGGTCAACGGGACATCGCTTCTGGCCTCACCGCCCTCAAGTACGAGCTGTCTAGTGACCAGATTCAGCATTTCCTTCGAACTGTGGGAGTATTTCGTCACACTGCCGGAAGCGGAGGTCTTTCGCGAATGGAGTTCGACTCGTTTGTGCTGGACCCGTCAGCTGCATTGATGTTGAAGCGGCTCGCCGATTTATTGTACAAAGCAAGCGACGAAGGCACATCAGTGCCCTGTGTGGCCCACCTCAGTCGCCTTTTTATCACGAGGGACCAACCTGAACATAAGGGAGTGCTGCTAGTTGCAGTCGCTTGCCGGGCTATTGCCGATGTGACTCGGAAAGAGCTCTCCACTCGAGACCAGCACCGCCTCCAGATTCTGTTTGACGTCAACCGTGATGGTTTCTTCGCGTACAAGCTTTTCATGAAGGTGATGTCGCAATGGCACACCAATTCAACCTCGCACAGATCTTCATCGGTGTTTATGCGACCTTCGTCTCCTCCAGCGAAGGCACTGACTTCTAGGAGACCCTCAGGCTCCACTAGCACGCCTATGACGTCTTCCTTCCAGTGTTCACGCGAGGATGTGATCCGCGCGCTCTATAACCAGCTTTCAAGTGTGGATTTCGACTCACAGATCGAGATATTCGAGGATTACTTGCAGCGAAATGATCGAGAGCGATCCGGGTCGATCGCGAAAGAGGACTTGGAGCGAATCCTCGATCGTATCGGTCTCAAGCTGAGCAAAGAAGCGACCTCGTGTCTCCAGCACACGTTCAAAGAAGCAGGAGCTGGTGGCTCCGATAGCTCTATCAACTACAAGAAGGTTCTCAAGGCGATTCAGCGCAAACACGAAGAAGAGCAAGACAGTTGACGGCCGAGCGTTTTGATCTTTGCTGTGTTCCACTACTTACCATTTCGAAATATCAATATACTGATATAGTAGAGTCAAGCGTCTGACTCCCCGAAAAGGAGCTCAAGCTCTGTTTTGTGGGCAAGGACAAAGGAACAGACAGACGATATCCACGTGTTCACCGGTACTAGTGGCGAAGTGGCCGCTCAACGAGGAGCTTCACAACATTTGCATCTGTTGTAGAGACCCTTTGACGGGCTCGGATGGATGGCAGCAAACTTGAACAGCTCACAACTCAGCCCTGACTGACAAAGCGTGGCAGATGTGCACGTGCTTCTTTACTCGCGGCACCTTGACCTTGTGGTTGGCTGGTCATCAGCCAGTCGTGCGCTTAGTTTAATATGGTGGGGGGAGAGGAAGCCATTCGAAGTGATCGGCAGGAAGGCGAGGTGGCTGTTGCCATCGCTACTACATTTCGATCCAGAAGGTGGCTCACTTGCTGTGTGGCATAGGTACGGCTGCACCTCGACACCCCTCTCACGCGTTATCGAGATCCCACACAAGCCGAACGGCATCCCTTCCAACGGACACGACCGATTCTTCGTCATTACAACTTCTTCCTACTTCTTAACAAGTGGACACCGAGTTATACCCCCAAGCACACAAATCACAAATCACACCTCACCAACTCTACCACCATGGTCCAGATCAAGTCTTCTCTCTTCGCCTGCGTGCTGGCGCTCGCCGCTTCGGCCTCGAGCACCACCAGCGTCTTCGCGCACGATGTGAGCGTCGGTGGCAACATCAACGGCGTCGACCTCAGTGCGGACATCACGATCGCGAGCGTCAATGATACGATCGCTGGCACTGCC
>JAADVE010000215.1:0-26483 GCA_023334595.1 Pythium utonaiense | reverse complement strand
CTGCTGCAGCATGGTCGAGGAGAAGGTCGGTGAGGAGGTGGAGGAGGCCGTGCGTGTGAGGGCGCGTGCGAATTGGCGTGTGGGCGTCCACGCAACGCGCATGGAGAGAAGAAGAAGAAGAAGCGAATTGACGAGAAAGGCCGCACTCCCCACTACAGAATGTGAGCTTCCACGCCGTTCAGTTGAGCAGCTACGTTACGTCAACTGTCCGACGCGACCATCACTCCGACATGATGCCACAAGGTGGTCGTCACAACCCTGTCGTAGATGTTAAGTGCGTTAAGCATCTGCTTGTGGAGGGAGGTCTGCGTGCCTGTGGAGTGATGGTCGCCACATGGCACGCGGCTGGCTGTGTCTGTGACATGCGCCGTCTCAGACTCAGACGCAACGAGCAGCTCTTTTTGGGTTGGAGGTTTGATGTGAGCCACGTCGACGGCGCTGAGCTGCATGAATAGTTGACGCCCCCACAACAGGCGTGCGTGTGCTGCATTAGGATACACGGCGCTGCCGCACACAGCGCACGCAAACAGACAGACGCTCAGCATTCCCTCGCTCTTCGAGCCGTGGACCTGCACTTCCCGCAGCTCCATCACAACGCAACGCCGCCGCGAATCTGACCCGCACGCCGGAAATACCTCCGCTCAGGAACACGCCGCGTCCTCCTCGTCCTGCTGCCTCTCTCTTTCTCTTTCTCTCTCTCACACACACCGCGCAGTCAAGTACTCGACCACACACCTCCACACCACCATGGCTCTTGCTGCGTCTGCCGACACGATCCGCGCGCTCGACGGCTTCTTCACGTACCTCGGCCAGGGCGCCGTCCCGCAGGTCGTGCCCGAGTCGCCGCCTCTGTTTATGAAGTTTGAACTGGCGACCAACTCGTGGGAGGAGCTCGAGCTCAAGAGACAGCTTGCCGAGTCCGCCGTTACAGTCGAGGTGACGGACGAAGGCGAAGCCAACACAAGCTTCCGAGCGTCGGCTCCGAGCAGTGCGACAGCTAACAAGCAAGTCAAGATCGTCTACTTCGTGCGCCACGCCGAAGGATACCACAACGTCGCCGAACGCGAGCTTGGTACGGAGCGATGGGAGGCTGTGGAAGCAAAAGAAGAGCGGTTCCTCGACTCAGATCTCACGCCGTACGGCATCCAAGACACAGAAAGCAAAGGCCCACCGGCCGTGAAGGCGGAGCTTGAGCGTGGCATGCCTCGCGTCGGCCGTGTCGTCGTATCCACGCTGTCGCGCGCTATCCAGACTGCGCAGCACTTCTTCACACATGACCAAGTACCGCATCCGTTTGTTGCCATCGAGCTCAGTCGCGAAACGCTGGGTGTTCACACGTGCGACAAACGTCGAACGCTCACGGAGCTGAAGACCAAGTTCTCGGATGTCGACTTTAGCAAGGTCCAAGACGAAGAGGACACGTGGTGGTCGCCTACACACCGCGAGACGGACGAGGAGCTGCGCGTTCGTGCGCGTGCCTTCCTGTCTCAGCTCTTCCGCGAAGTTCGTGAGTCGCACGTGGCAGTCGTGACGCACTCGGGCTTCATCAGCGCCGTCTGGTCGCTCTTCAGCCGCGAGCACTTCAAGCCTGCCAACTGCGAGGTCGTGCCCCTGGCGCTCGAGTGGAGTGATGCGTCCCATTCGGTGACCGCCCAGGAGTAGTAAGTGAATAAATATAGCACGTGCACAACCCTGACATGAATGAATGCCGAAGACGAGGCAGCTCCCTGCGTCTGTCGCTGGGCACAGCTGCAATGTTCGTGGCCGTGAGCTGAGTTTGAGTCAAGCTGGTCGAGATTCTTCGAGCTATCGTCCAGCAGTTGGTCGCGTTTCAGGACGAGAGCGACGTCAGCATCGTCCCAGTCGAACTTCCAATTGTAGGCACCTTTCGTCCTGCACGCGTCAAAGCAGAATCGTCGCAGTCGGAGCGACTCTTCACATTTCAGCGAGTGGCCTGCGACCCATCACTATCTCACCACGTCGCCCTACGCGTTTGCGAACTATGGGCAACGTGATCAGCTCGCGATCATGGTCGGGCAGCACTGCGGCCTCACAGTCCGCGCTGCCGTATGACCCCGCTAACTACCAGAACGGTGCAGCGGTGCCGCTGTTCCTGAATGAGATTGAGCCCGAGACAGCTCCGTGGAGCCAGGAAAGTCGGTGTGTCACTGTCCAGCGCTTCTTCGGGTGGCTTCCTGAATCCTCTGTACGCCATGATCCCCTCGGCGTTATCTCTCAGACATCCGAGCAGTGAACTCACGTGGTATTTCGTGTCGTGTTGTGTGTCAGGCTGAACAGCTCAAGCAAAGCCAGAGGTCACCACAGTATGCACCCGGAGCAATGTGAGTTCCTCATGTCCGCATTCTACATCTTGTTGAAATCGCTGACGTTTATGGTCCCTGTGTAGCACCCTTGCCGTGGGAGCAGCGACCACGCGTACAGAGGCGTTGATGTTCGTCCAGCGATGGTACCGGCGCCTCCGTGCACGACGCCTGTGGTACCTCGTGAGTTCACAGGTGCTGGAGATCGCCAGGCAGCAACTGGAGGAACGCGCGTTGAGCGCGGAGGAGGAGGAGATGCTGCTCAATTTCCGCCAGATCCTGGTGAATGGCTTCTCAGCCCAGAAGGTATCGATTACGGGCGCGTTGAAGAACATCCAGCTGCAGTTGGTGCTCAAGGCTGAGAAGGAAGAGTGCTACCTGACGTGGTCACCGTCCCGCAAGCGACTGCCTTGTATCCATCTCAGTAAGTAGTCCAAAGATCTTGCTGGCAGCTCTGTCGTGCAAGAATCTCCTGAGACTGACGATTCGGTTGTGCTCGCAGGTGAGATTCAAGAAGTTGTCCCAGTTTCGAAGGAGGGCAACAAACACGCGCCTCGTCTCGCGAACAAAGTCAGCCACCGCCGCGGGCTGATCATTGTGTGCAAGAGCCACCATCGCGGACGTGTCGTGCTCCAGGTGAGCTCCAAGAGAGAGCGCAAAGTGCTCTTACTTGGCTTCAAGAAGCTTCTCAACGAAATGGACGAATTCGCGCCAGTTCTCGATGAGGAAGGTGCAATCCGAAAGCGATCACCAAGACGACTGAGTGCCGTAAGGTTTTTCGAGGGCGACCCCAGTCCAGCAAGTCCTAGCGGTCGCTACGGCGACAAGGACAGCAGCAGCACGAGTGGAGGAGGCAAATATGAGGACGCGCCCGTTAGCGAGGCGCAAGCCACGAGGCGCTTGTCGAAGACGTCCGCGCTGCTGTACCAGACGCGATACGACGAATCGTTCCCAGGTGCAGAAGTACCGATGCAGCAGGCAGTCGCGAAGCCCGCACACTTGCGACGATCCAGCCTCGTGATGTAGCCATAGCGTCGCCTTTGGAAAACGTCCGATATCATTTTTTAATCAAGAGCATTCTGCTTCATCTCCCGATACTTCTACTCCACCTTGATGAAGCGGACGTTCACAGGAAACGCCATAGCGCCTCTCCGTACAACACTCGGCGTCGGCAGTGGCACGAACCAGTAAGGGAGTTCTCGGAACGTCCCTAATACCTGCTGCAGGTTTCCCAGGATACCCACGTTGAAGTAGTTGACGTAGTCGCCGTCGCGGCGTTTCTCACAGTACTCCAGGGTGCTGTAGTTGAAGGCCACCAGCGCGACGTGCAGCAAGTAAAAGCATAGAAGCGCGGCTCCGAGACATGCACCGAAGAAGAAAGTAAGCGATATCTGTGCGAGTACAAAGGAAGCGATGGGTGAGACGTTCATGCAGACGTGTGTAGTGAAGTGACAGCTCGAACCTGAAGCGAGGGTGACAGGAACCGTAGGCGGCTGTGGAAGAAGAGTGCGATGGCATGGTCCAAGTGGTCAAGCAGAATGAATCGGAAGATGAGGCTCGACAGGTACAGACACGTCGCGGAGCTCCAGCCCAGAAACTGGAGGAAGAATTTGTAGTTGTAGTAGCCGATGCACCTGATAACACAACCTCGTCAGTACGTCGCCTCCTGCCTCCACAGTCAAGCGCACGCACGTACTTGTTGATGTAGATGCAGTGGTGGTCCATCTTGAGCACGCATCGCCTGCACGAGCTGCAGTGGTGCGTGCGGTCTGGCTTCCAGGTATTGCAGCGGCGGCAGAAGCGGCGCGCGCCATTGGCCTTGGTCTCCACGGCGTTCTCGTCGTCCAGAGCCTTGGGCAGGGGCGGTAGTTCGTCTCCTTTCTTGCGGCGTTGCACGAAGGACTCTGTGGATCGCAGGCACTGGGCCAGCGACGCGCAGAGCAAGAAAGTCATGGCGTGGAAGGCCGCGATCTCGACGCCGCTGACGCCGCGCGCCAGCAGATGCGGCTGCGCGAACCACACGAAGGAGCCGTAGAGCCACGCGATGATGCCCAGCACGATCGCCGGCGGCACGTAGCGCAGGCGCCGCGGCGTGCGGTACTCGCAGCAGCAGCCCATGATACGCGCGCGAGGCCGTGGTGTGCGATGTGTGACACGAGGGAATGAACGAAGAGCTACGAAGAGCTACAGTCAGGGAATGATTCCGCGTGGACCGTCAGACCATCACTCTGCGGAAGGTAGTCCCTGTGGTAGGTACGGAAATGCCTCTGAGATATGATAACGTAGTTCGTAACAGCAGCGAAATATGGCGTTTCGTGAAAAAGTTGCACTTGGCGGTAGTTGGACGAAGAGAACAAGAAAGGCCGACCAGCGTCGACGGCAACCGCGGACACTCATTACGAGGAGCTACGCTGCGACGGCGAGCAGCTACACGGCAACGCTGACACGAGAAAGAGCGGTGGGCCTTGAGGTGGGTCGGAGCTAAAGACGGAGCTGCCGTCGAGTTGAAGTGCGCGACGCCCATCATTCAAGGCGACTGAGCGCGAGAGAAGAAACCAACGAGCGGGTTGAAAAACCGA
The DNA here is from genome assembly GCA_023334595.1 of Pythium utonaiense. Classification (NCBI taxonomy): domain Eukaryota; phylum Oomycota; class Peronosporomycetes; order Pythiales; family Pythiaceae; genus Pythium; species Pythium utonaiense. The sequence goes on along the minus strand of JAADVE010000215.1, from coordinate 21,583 downwards.
CGACTGCGGACGCCTGCGCTGCTCACAATCACAGATCCGAGTCAACGCGAATCAGACACACACAGACACACGGAGGAGCATGCTGCCCATGGCGACGCCGCCGCACGACCTCCACCACGCCGCGCTCCGCCAGCACCACGCGGCCGCGCACTACGCCATGACGCCGCCGGCGTATGGGGACGCCTGCGGCGCGACCCACAGCGTGCTGGAGATCGTGCAGCAGCCGCCTGAGACGTGGTACAAGGACCAGTTTGGACGGAAGGCCACGTTCGATGTCGCGGTGAAGCGCACGACGCACGGATGCGTGGGCTGTGCGGACCTGCGCCATCTAAATGTACACTTGCTGTACGAGAGCGGCAAGCCCGTGGAGAACCAAAACATCCTGCGCGTGGCCTCGGGGCTCTGCCTCAACAGAGATGACCAGAGCGTGCTTGCGATCCGCATCATGGAGGTGTCCAAGAACCACCAGAACCAGGTACGTGATGAGCGAGTACACAGAACTTACTGAGTATCCAGCTGACGACAGGGGTCTGTCTTGTGAAGCGATTCCGCGTCCAGGTCTCGCTGCCACCGTGTCCGCTGAAGGCTCCTGCCTCTGGTGTAGCCGGCGCTATCAGTGAGGCGGTGCTTGTACTCTCAAAGAAGGTGCTGAAGGCGTGGGAGACGCTGACAAATTGAAGGATCCTGACAGTTGTGTGTGTATGTGTGTGTGGCAGAACAAACGACCAGTGAAGTCAGATACCGAGGAGCCACAGAACAAGACGGTGAGCAAACTGAAGAAGTCCAAGTGTGCGACGTCGCCTGGTGGATCAGCCCACGAGGGTGCAAGTCCCACCACGAGCGCCTACAACACGCCGACGAATGGACCCGTGCGCGCTCCCGCACCACCAGAATTCGAAGGCCTGGAGAATTCGATGGCAGAGGATGATCAATGGGGAGCAGAGGTTGTTCGCTTCCGCCAGCCGAGCCAAGGGTTGTGTCTGTGGGCGAATGCGGCGTTCAATTACATGCATCGCCTTCAGTACCAGCACCGGGCGGAAGGTGGGTCGGATGAATCCTCACGGTTCCAGTGTCCCGAGTGTCACGCTACTTACGGCTCACGGCCAGTACACCGGTCTGACTGCGATCTTGCCCTGCTCCTCGAGCAGACAGGTACGATACCATAGTCTGGTGATGTTTTGGGTACTGCTGTGGCTTACATGGGATTATGAATAGGAGCCATCGAAGACCCTCATGAAAACGAAAACACGGCAAAGATGACGAACTCGATGTCACCTGAGAAGTACCAGAACTCACATCGGAATACCAATACAGCTGTGTCGACGAAGGCGACCGCGAGGCCCTCGTTGGTCGAGGATTCAACCCCCAACTCTGGAAAACGGAAAGCTACGGAATACGGTACTGCGACAGCATCCTTCGGCTCGACATCAGTTGACCTCCTCGCGAAGAACTTGAATCTCGAGTCGTGGGAGGGTTATTCGAGTCTGTCCAAGATCATGTTCAGGTGAGAGAAGAAGCTGCTCGACTGCGATTGGCTTGGATGCTAACTGTGAGTCTTTCTTGCAGTCTGGAAGCAGGACTGAAGCAGCCACCACCGCCAGATCCATCTCGTCACACAGGCGGCAGGGAGAGCAAGGCGAGCGATGCGTCGATGAATTCGTACGATTCGCTGAACTCTCTGAACTCGTTGAACTCCCTAGCTGGTGCCAGCTGGTCCTTCGGCGCCCCAGCGCAGCCCAGTCAGCTCTCGCTCAACTTGTCGTCTCTTCTATCGAGCGTCAAGGGTCTGTCTCCAGACACGGCAGCATTTTTGCAAGAACAGGAAGCAGAGCTCACTGGAGACGCGAGTCTTCTACGCTCGCTCAGTAAAGTCAGTCTCAGTGACTTCCTTCCGGACGGCACCGCTGACCGAAACGAGTCCGGCCACGATTTGGTCGACGTTCGCAAGGTCATCGCATCGCACACAACTGCCATGAAGGACGAGTCTTCGAGCCACGCGACCGAAGACGTGGTGATGGCCATCGCCGCAATCGACTTCCACAACTGCGGCTTCCCGGCCTTCGACGCCACCTACGACCTCGTCGGCTCGTACTTCCTCTCCGAGAAGCAGGTGAGTCCCTGAAAACCTGTGGATACCACCAGTTGATACCTTGAGACTGATGTGTGCGTATGTCATCGAATGCAGGGATCCCCGGAGCTCCGTTTCCTCCCAAACCTGTACCCGCTGCCTCCGCAAATGCTTCACGAGCTCGAAGCCCACGTCATCGCTTGGCGACAAGCTCCTGAGTCGCTGCTCCACGCACGTTGTGACACCAGTGCGGAGTCGCTGCTGCAGTTGAAGTCGCAGGTCATTCAGTCGTTGTGGAGGGCGAAAGGCAACAACGAGGAGGGTATTTAACCAGCACGAGGGCATTTCTAACTGTAACTTAACAACCTACTATTTCAACCGAATATCAACATAACTGCCCCAGCGTCATTCGCTCACCAGGCACCAGAAAAGACAGCACTAGTTGCGAGAATGGGCAAGAGCGACTTCCTCACGCCCAAGGCCATCGGCAACCGCATCAAGGTATAGGCCCTGCGTGTGTGGATCTTCAGTGTATTGCATGCGCGGACTCACGCTGGTTCGAATGGTGTGTGTATGTGTGGTGCAGGCCAAGGGGCTGCAGAAGCTCCGCTGGTTCTGCCAGGTGTGCCAGAAGCAGTGCCGCGACGAGAACGGCTTCAAGTGCCACACGTCGTCCGAGAGCCACCAGCGGCAGATGCTGATCGTGGCCAACAACCCAGACAAGTTCCTGAGCGAGTACAGCGACGAGTTCGAGCGCGCGTTCCTGGAGAACCTGCGCCGGCGCCACGGCACCAAGCGCATGGCCGTGAATGTCGTGTACAACGAGTACATCGCCGACAAGCTGCACATCCACATGAACGCCACGCAGTGGACGACGCTCGGCACATTTGTGCAGTACCTCGGCCGCACGGGCAAGTGCGTGGTGGACGAGACGGAGAAGGGCTGGTTCGTGCAGTACATTGACCGCGACCCGCGCACGCTGGCGCGCCAGGAAGAGATGGAGAAGAAGAAGAAGGCGGAGCTGGACCACGAAGAGCGCAATCGCCTGTTTATCGAGCGGCAGCTCAAGGTCGCGAAGGAAGCCACGCCAGAAGAAGTGCGGCCTACAAAGATCCAGCGCCGCGATGGCGACGAAAAGATCTCGCTGTCGCTGAAGCCCAGCACTGCCGCCAAAGACACGGCGAGTAGCAAGTCCGTGCAACCACTGGGTGTCGCGAACGTTTTCGAGTCATCTCGAGGCGACGAGGGAGCGGAGAGCTCTGCCGGCGGCGCTCATAGTAGCAGCAAGTCACGAGCAATCGACGCGCTGGCCCACGAGTTCGAAGAGCGCCACGCGAAGGAACGCGATCACAAACGCCGCCGTGAGGAGGAGAACTTGAGGCTGGAGAACTGGATCACCACTGGCATCGTCGTCAAGGTGCTCAACAAGAAAGTCGCCCACGGCAAGTACTACAAGCTCAAGGGCGAGATCATCAAGGTGGCTGACCGCTTCGGCGCGACGGTGGAGATGCTGGACTCGGGCGACGTGCTGCAACTCGACCAGGACGACCTGGAAACCGTCATCCCCAAAGTGGGCCGTCGAGTCAAGATCGTCAACGGCGTGGGCAGAGGCAGCATTGCCAAATTGTTGTCTATCAACGTGGATGACTTCTGCGTGAGCCTCCGCATTGACTCAGGCAGTCGAAGGTGCGACCATTGATGGGGTGGGAGCTCTTGGTAGTGCGGATCGTTTAACTTAACTCGGTGTGTGGCTGTAGGGGTGATGTGCTGGAGCGCGTGGAGTACGAAGACGTCTGTCGACTGGCGGACGAGCAACCCAGTGAGAGGCGATAAGAGGCAATATATTGGCTATTCAGACTGCGTGGGCCTACGGTGACGAAGGCGTTCGGCCCTCTACGCAAGGCAATCCGCGTCAGTCCACGCTCTCACACACGCAATCTATTCCTTCGGGGAGATCACGCACCGTCCTCGGCGCTTTCTCCGACCGCTCCGTTCGTCGCAGCGTCCATGTCCTCGTCCTCCGCCTCGCCACGCTTGGCCTGCTCGTCTTCCTCCTCGTCCATCGCGACGTCCTCCTCCAGCGTAGCCTTGAGGTTCTGGATCGTCGTCATCAGTAGCGCGAACTGCTTTGTACGTAGACTCAGTTTGCTGTCCACAGCTGCCTGCGCGCTCTGCGCCTCGCTCAGTCGCTTCTCTTCCACCGCCAGCTCCCTGTCCAGCAGTAGACAATCACAGCGCGTCCGTTAGTGTGGCGTGCGTGGGGCCTTTGCGAGCGACGCCGTTGCAGTACGTACGCAGCCAGCTCCTGTCGCGACGGCAGCTCGTTGATCACGCGCGAAATGGACTCGTACTCCTCCTTGTACGCGCGGATGGTCTTCTCCACCTGCACTTTGCCGTGGAGCTCCTGGATTTCCGTCGACACCTTGGAGATCGACGTGTCTACAGCAATCGCCCCGCACGCATCAGCACCTCTGCCACTCGCACTCTCCACTGATAGCGCACCCACCGATGTCCGCGTTCAGCGTCTCGTACGCCTCCAGCTCGCGCTCCGCCGTGAAGCTCAGCACGTCCACCTTGTTGGCCTCGAACTCGAGCTGGTCCATCTCCCACAGCAGCGCCTCCACCTCGGCCGTGCTGCACACACACATACGCGTCAGTTCCTCTCTCTCACACACGCCCACAGCCAGCGCACGCACCAGGCCTCGCCGTCCATTCCGTCTTCCGCGAGCGAGTCGAAGAGGCTGAGCACGCTCTCGGCGCACTTCTTCAGCCCTGTCTTGCCCAGCGTGCTTGTGTGAGTCAGCAGCCGCCGGCGGATCACCACATCTACGCCACACGCACATCAGTCGCTCATCAGCTCCGCGTGCTCGCCTCGCACAGCGCGACACCTCGCACCTTCGTCGGCCATATTGGTCGTTGGGGTTTGCAGCGTTTGGTTTGGTCGCATTGAGCACTAAGTTCGGTTCAAACCACTAAGTACGATTCACTCGCTAAGTGCGCTTTAGTATACGAGCTCCGCCATCCGGATGGCTACATTTTCCATTTTTGAAGCGACGCTGGACTGGTGAGAAGACCACACAGCACACGCCGCGACGCTGGCTGACAGGCAGACAGGATGTGGTTCGGCATCGCGCCCGCGCCCGCCCCCAGCCCGCGCACAAACACCAAGGCATGGCATCCGCCGCACTGCACGTGCGCGCGCCACGCGAACGCTAATGCGAATGCGAGCTCTCCGTCCAGCCCACGCCATGGCGGCAGTGTGTCCCCACGGCGACTGACAGCCATGCCCGACGACCTGGCATCTCAAGGGCGCGATATACAGAGTAGAAAACCAGAAGCGTCGCCGCGCAATCGACAGCTCCCGCGCATCGGACACCACTCGGTTCCCAGGAGCTCCTCGCCTGTACTCCGCGTAAGCAAAGAGGACACTACTCGAGTGGCCCACGAGCCAGTCACTGGTGAGCAACCACTCGCACAGCAAAAACGTGAGGAGGTAGATGATAATCAGCGGGTGCGTCGCCCGTCGCGACGATTGTCGAAAATCGGACTGGCATCGGACGACGAATGGGATCACCACTTTGCGAAGGAAAACGCTGAGCGCGAGCGACCGGAGCAGCCCAGTGGAGCCACAGAGAGTGAGTCATACAGCAACAACGCGACACAAGGAAACGAGGGACCGACGGCGATTGTTCTTCGACCGCGCACGAGAACGTCGACTGCTGGACGGGTGAAACGTGATGTCTCCAAGACGGAACATTTCACTATTGAATCCGAGGGACTTGGCAACAGGTAGGCCTTCAAACGACTCAGAACTGGTAGGAACAGTGTAGTGACCATACCACTTGCACACAGGCTACCAACACCATCCCGTGGTATCATGCTGCCTGCGATCCCCGCACCATCGAAGTCACGCCGTGGATCGCGCGGATACTCTCGCAACGGCGAATCTCGCCGACAAGGAGCCGGAGATCCAGTCCAACCACAGCGATTATCCCTTTACCAGAGCGAAGCCTGCGTGCGTCTGGCAGCTCCGATGATCGAGCGAGCACAATCAACCAACCTTGTCGGTCACTCGTCGAGTGTCGGTACAGTACTAGTCGATGACGATAACTTCATCGTGTCGTGTTCTATCGATGGGTCCGTCAAAGTCTGGTCGCGAACTTCCTTCAGCTGTCTGTACACGCTCTACGGCCATGAGGACACAGTTTCCTGTGTGGACTTGACTTCCCAGTGGCTCGTGTCTGGGTCCCACGACACGACGCTGCGCGTGTATGAAAGCGGCCATGGCTTCCGCTTCGTCCACTCGTTAGAGGGCCACACTGGCCACGTGACCCGCGTGAAGATTCTCTCCAGCTCGTCCAGCCAACGAGATCTCGTGCTGAGCTGCTCGGATGACTGTTGTCTTCGCATGTGGGATGCGGAAGTCGGTGCTTGTCTAGCTGTTTTCAAGTCCCACACGTCGCGAATCACGTGCTTGCTCGTGCTTCCAGCTCCGTCGACTGTCTTCTGCTCTGGATCGGCTGACGCAACTGTATGCTTCTGGGATCTCTCTCGCGTCTCAGCGACGCCAACGAATGTCGAGCCACGCGTCGCCACATCGCTCCGGTCGTTCCGCGTTCACAAATCTACAGTGCAATACCTTCTTTCAGGTAGCTCCAGTCATCTCGATGGAACGGAGAACAACGTCTTTAGCTGCTCCAACGATGGCACTATCCAGTGGTTCAATGCCGCCACACTCCAGCACCTTGGCTGTGTGGACTCGGTACAATCACCAATTTACTCGATGGCGTTCCACGCAGCTCTTGGTCACTTGGTGTGTTCCACTGGGGACGGCCGTATCCTCATCTACTCAGACTGGAAGACGATGATTGTGAAGAAGGAGCTGAAGGTCTCCCCCAAATGGATCTCTTCACTGCAGCTGCTGCGGGGCCGGCTCTTGGCCTGTGCCTCTGAGGGCGATCTGTACGTCGTAAACCTTGAGCGTCCTCGAATCGAGCGTGTGCTCACGACAGCCCACGGGTTTCTCAACTGCGTGCGGTGGCTCAAACCCGAGAGATTAGTGACTAGCGGCGAGGACAACGTCGTGAAGATCTGGCCGCTCATCTAAGTAGGTACGGTGCTCGTGGCAGCTACATTCTTTGCATCTATCAGGTGCAGATTCTGCTTGTGAAGTGAGGAGAGCTGCTCGTGTCGCGCTAACGCCGTCTCTGTCGGGAACTTCCGTCTGCAGATCATGCAACATGGAGATGCCGACGGCTGCATTCGCTTCTTCTCGACCTCGGGAGCTGAGGTTCCTTCTTCCCCACTCCTGTTCTCTACACGCGCACGCTTCCATGACGACCACTCGCGAGCGTGATCTTCCACGGCGTCATCATCCACCGACCGATCAGTCTCGCGTCCTGGGTCCACGGCGTCCTCGGTTGGCCCTCCGTTGCCGCGCTTCGCGGCTGCACCTCCGTCCCGCTGATCGAAGTCGCGATCGAACCCCTTGGCCATGAACTCGCGCCTCGCTTGTTCCTCTTCTTCTCGCTGGAACTGCTCCCAGATCTCTTCCGGAGTGCGCCACCGAGGTGGTGCTGTCGGCTGAGCTGGAGCTTCCTGTGGCGGTGGCGGAGGAGGCGTCTTGCGCTTGGACTTCCTGGGTTTTGTCGGAGGCCAGGGCTGCGTTGGTCGACCGGTCGCCGATGATTGTGGTCTTGGTGGCGGTGGTGGCGGTCTACGCAGAGGCCTCACGCCTCTAGTCAGCTCTGCTAGGTACGCACGCTGTGTCTCCGCGTGGACGAGGCACTCGTACGCCTCGCTCAGGCGCTTGAACGCCGCCTCGGCGCCTGCCATTCAGACCACCACAACGCGCAGAAGTCAGTAACCTACTAACGCACCACACGCACGGCGTTTGCGCCCCGCGTACCGTCGCCTCGGTTCTTGTCCGGATGCACCTGCATGGCCAACGCTTTGTACCTGCGCCGCACCACCGCCGGCTGCGTGGCCGCTGGCGGCTGCAGCTCCAGCACATCGAAGTGCGTCCTACGTCGACACACAAGCCGCTGCATTAACGCGTCATCCAGTCACCTCCCATGCGTCGCCACAGCACGCACCTGGCGCTGAGAATACGTGCCACGGCGTCCATTATTGTCGCGTTGGCGAATGGAGCTCCTGGAGGTGAAGCCACATCACATCGTTCTTACAACAGTACGCTTTGAATCATTGTACTGTTAAATCAGTATGTATTACTCCGTCGCTCCATCGTCGTCCTCCAGCTCTTCGTCATCCTCTGCGTCTGCGGATGCCTCAGCTTTCACTCGTGCACCTTCTCCTCCTTCACATTCACCACCGTCACGACTATCTTTGCCCAGGCTGGCTCCCATATTGACGTCACCATCATCGTCCAGCATCTCGTTCTTGGCGTCTTTCTCCTCCTCCTCCTCCTCCTCGTCCTCGGCCGCCTCCGTACGCTGGCGTTTGGTGAGCTTCGTCACAAGCGCCTGCACGCGGCGGACCAAGTTGAGGTCGTGCTCCAGCACCTCTGCATCAAAATGCTGCGACCACACAAACTACATCAGCAACAAACTCTACCACGGACAGAATGCCTTCGCAACGCAAACGCACCTCGTCTCGCAGCTCCGCCAGCAGCTTCGTGTACTGCTCCACATCGACACCATCCACAGTCGTAACCTCACCGTTGTTTGCATCTGCCTGAGGCAGAGGGTGGTTTTCCGGGAGTGACTCGACCTGCTCGAACAAGTGCTGGTGCTCCAGCGCCAAGTACTCATTGTGGTGTCGCTTCTTGCGCTCGTGTTCGATCGCCTCATCCAGCTTCTCGACTTTGCTGCTGTGCACAAATCCATGGCCCCACGGGAACACGATCACACAGAATTGGTCTTGAGGTCTGTAGCCACGCAAGTATCCAGCTCCGACGGGTGTGGCGACCACATCATCCAGTCGCATTCCTCCTGACACCACCACAACCACAACCAATCAGCAAATCTATCTAGAATGCAACGAGAGACAACTTCACGTACCCACGACATGCTCTTGACGCAGAACGAAGCCCTCGATGGGATCTGTGACCCACTCGCGTAGGAACTCGGCGACCTTGTCTTTCAGTCGCAGTGCCAGTAGCGCTTTCTGTGGAAACGACAGCGTGGTCTTTGCGATTGCATCCAACAGTCCACGCAGCTTCTGCTCCAGCTTGGGCTTGTAGGTCGGCGATCGAATGAGCTGCAGCGCCTGCTCGGCGAGCTGCGTGATCGTGTCGACCTTGCGCGAAGGCACGACAGCAACGCCCTGCAGCAGATGCAGCCAGCGCAGGTCCTTCTCTTCGTACGAGTGCGCTCGCGGCGCCGTGAGCTTCAGCAGCACGCTGGAGCCTGCGGGCACGCTGAAGACCAGGGCGTTCCGGTTGTCGACCTTGTCGAGCGTGACCTCCCGGGTCGTGAAGGTTGGCACGCCGTCGTCCACAGGCACAGACGCTGCTGCCGTAGTGGACGACGAGCTCATGGCCGTGAGAACAGATGGAGCATGCGTGGCTGTAGCTCTGTTCACGGCGGGCGCCAGCACGGGCCGCGGCGGCGTCGGCGACGGCGCGAGCGCGATGGCGATCGGCGTTGGCGTCGCCATTATTGTGGGTCTCAAGTAAATTGTGTGTTGGCCTTTCCGACCAAGGGGGAGAAACCCAATAAACCACACACGAATCCGGTGGGTATTTGGGTGAAACATTGGCCACGGTTCTACCGAACGTCAGTCACCACCAGCAGCTCCATGATGATGATGATCGCGAGGAAGCCGGCGCTGCTGCTGATGGGGGCGAGAGCCACAGCGGCCACGGCGGCTGTGGCTGACCATGGCAATCGCGTGTGTGCTGGTACGACTTCGAGTGGCGGCGTGCACGTGGCCCTGTTCTCCAGCAAGCGGCGCACGCGCTTCGGCGACGGCGAGCGCAAGCGCCACGACAAGCTCTTCTCGGCGCTGCGCGTGAAGCAGCAGGCGCAGCTCGACCGCCTGCGCGAGGCGATCGTACGTGACGAGCAAAAGGCGGCTTTGCAGAAGGAGCGCGAGAGCGTGCTCGCAGAGCCCGCGGCTCCGACACCCGCCGCGTCGCTCCAGATTCCGCAGCAGAGCTCCTCGCAGCAGGACCGCAAGGGAGACGCAAATGGCGACTCGGGCAACAGCAAGCGACGCAAGCAAGCGCGCGACTTTGAGCGCATGATGGTGCGCAAGGCTGCGCGCCAGGAACGGGTGAAGCACCTCCCGCTGTTCCGCGTCGATTCGCCGCTGTGGAGGATTCACGGAGCAGAGCACTCGCTGCTGGACTACGATCACTTGCCGCCACTGGTGTTCGACGGCCCTGTGGACGTGATCCACTCAGAGGAAGAAGAGCGTCCGTTCGTGGCGTATCTGGCCAAGCAGCGCGTCATCGGCGTGGACACCGAGTCCATGCCGCGCTTCGACAGCCGCGCCAACCCCGTGTGTTTGATCCAGATCGCGACGCTCGACCGCTCGTTCCTGTACCGGATATCGCGAGGTGGGGCACTGCCCCCGCATCTCCGTACAATGTTGGAGGACCCGGCGGTGATCAAGGTCGGCCACTCGCTGGACGACGATTTCCGTCTCATGGAGAAGTCCAAGCTCGTGAGCGGCGTCCCGACAACGCTCGACACGCTGCCTGTGGGCACCAAGCTCGGCTGTCTACGTCCGGGTCTGAGGACTCTCTGCCAGTTGTTCCTGCACGGCATCATCTCCAAGGAAATGCAGGTGTCGAACTGGGAGGCTCCTGAACTGACCCAGGACCAGATCCGCTACGCCGCCACGGATGCCTGGGCACCACTGCGAGGTACGTTGAGATGGAAATGGATAGGATGGGTCATAATAAGTGGGCTTACTGATGATGGGCTTGTGTTGGTGCAGTGATGCTGGAGATGATCAAGTTAGATGAGACCAAGCCGCTACTGCTCGTCAAGAACTACAACGCCAAGGGCAAGACGGTGAGTGGGCAGCTAGAGCAGGTGCTCGCGACGCTGGAAGAGTGTATCCTCGATCTCCACTCGCGACCCAAATAGAGGTATTTAGATGCAACTCTTTGGTATCTGTCTCGCCGTTGACACTGTGCACAGGGAAGACTTGTACATTTATCCTCGGTCGCCAGGTTTCCATCCACAGCAACGTAGTTCTGTCCTAGGATTCGCGGCCAATGGAGCCACGTGAAGGCAGCTTCATTTTGTTCGCTCGTCCAAGATGCTATGGCTCCGCTTCAGATGACGATGAATGACGTCGGAATCGACGAGATCGACTCCATTTTCCAAGGCTGTTCGTGCGACGCAGCCCGTGCATTTAGCGTCCTGTAGTCGAAGTACGCGCCGCTGGTGTAGCCGACACTGGCGTCCGTCGTTGCTTTCGTTTCGTGTCTCGTGTGCCAACATGCCATGATAGAGTCGTGGTGCCATGCCGCCGCGCCGCGTACTCCGTAGTAGTGGGCTGCTCTGATAAATGTGTTGTTTTCGTGTTGCAAGATCATCATCGTGTGGATATTGGTCATCTCGGCATTCCAGATGGGAAGAAGGAAGCACAAGACATCGTCATACCACGCAAGGCAAGGCAGACTTGCTTGGTCGTGGAGGCGGATGCTCGTCAAAGACTTGACACTCGACACCTGACACTTGCATAGAACGGAACGGAACGGAGCCGCTGGATTCTTGCAACTTTGAGGAACTAGTACTATACCATGCAATATGCTGTGATAAATATTCAAAGCGGCCGCACGTAGCCTGCCTCTTCATCGTCCTTCCTTTGTCCGAGAGGACTGGACTTCGTGGGCGTGGCGTCGAGCGGATCTCTACCACTGGAGATGTGCTCGTGGGGGTCGTGGCCCTAGCGGACGACACGCTGAAATGCTGGGCGAGTGGAACACGTGGAGTGCCACCGATTGATGGCTTGACTCGCTGGCGACGTGGTTGCACGCCGCCGGAAGCGCTGCTCGCCGCGGAAGATCGTGAGAAAGATGCACTCTTGAGTGGCAGCGATTTCGTCGGGACACGTGCCGTAGCGGCAGAAGTGTGTCGCTGAGCTCGCTGGGTGCTCTGGAGTGAGCTCCGGGTTGGGACTCATGCTCGCTAGCGAATCGCGGAGCACGCCATTGGGACGCACGAGCAACGAGTCGAAAACGTCCGTGCGAGCGATGAGGCGGCGTCGGATGTGCACTCGCGAAGGACGTCGGAACTACGCGTCGAACAAGTGCAAGTCGTACTCGCCAGTGGGCTGGAGCGTGCGCGGCGAGCCAAAGACCACAAGTCTCGCAGTTCCTTCTGCCGCCAGTATCTTGTCCTGGTCTGGCGTGAAGTTGAACTGAGTGAGTTGCGGTGGTCGTACGAGGCACAGCGTCCGCGTTGAGGTTGGAGCTGTTGGTACTTGCGCTGCTGGCACTAGCGCTGGAGTTGTCAGTCAACGGACCGGAATTAGCGTCGCCGCGAGGATGAGGACTCACAATTGGAGTCAGAATCGGCGGAGTCGCTCTTGGAGGAATGGTAGTCATGGTGGTCGCTACGGGAGCTGCGTGGATACGATCCGAGAGGCGGTCACTGGCACGAGGAGGAAGACGAGCGAGGAGGTCGGCGAAGAAGCTTGCCATCTGCTCTGGCGTTGGACGTGGTCGCGCTTGAGAAGACGCCCCTGGTCGCGGTGGTCGAGCAGCAGCCACAGCAGCAGAACCAGTAGCAGCAGAAGCAGCAGCTAGACGATGTGCACGGGCCTCCGCCGCGATTGTGCCATCGGCGAGGCGAGCGAAAAAGTTCGCGAGCTCCTCTCGCGATGCAATTGGTCGCGTTTCCGACGACGCTGGTAGTGCTGGTGGTGCAGGAGAAGCCACGTGCACACTGGTGGCACTGGCGCTGGCCATTGGGACGACGGCGCGCGGGACCACAGCCGAAGCGGCCGAGGCGTGGGCATCGGTGGTCCGGATGGGTGTGGTGGACACAGCCGCAGTCAAAGGAATCGTCACCCCCTCAAGCACGCCCACATCCACTACTGCAGCAGTAACCACAGTTCCACTCGCCGTCGAAGCCGCTGGACTTGGCGCTGGCACCGGAGCTCAGCTGGGGCTGGGATAGCCGTCGTCGAGTTGGCGGCAACAGCATGCGCCACGCGGACTGGCGACGCCTCTGGAAGAGCGCGCGTTGGTGCAGGCGCCAGCAACTTGGTTGGCGCCACTGGTACGACAGCAGTTGATGCAGTCAAGGAGCAGCTAAGCTTGGTGGGGCTGCTGGCGCTGAAGCAGCGGCTCGTGGTGGAGCAGTCTCTGCTGCTGTTGCTTCAGCTGCGCGTGCCGAAGATGAAGGCGGCGATGCGGCGCTGGGCCGACGTGAACGCCCTGCGGACCGAGCGCGCGGCGCGCTTGACGGCCGAGGCCACGGCGGCCAGCGACGGCAGACGCACGAAGCGAGGGAACAGCATGGTGCTGGAGGTGCTGGTGCTGGGTGGAGGTTCTTTCTTCCTTCAGCGAATGAGGGAGGATTCGGCTGTCACTTGCGCAGCCACTTGCGCTGCAGCAGGCGAGAGCGGGGAGAGCGCGGTAGTGCCGGTAGTACCGTGGAGAAGAGAAGCCGCGAGAGACTTCGCACTGCGGGCCCGCGCCGCAGCCGCATACGTCATTGGTGCTCAGTATGGCTGCGTACGTGGCTGGAGTTGATGTGAGACGCGGCGGTGGAGTGGATGGAGGGTCCAGTATTGAGAGCGTGTGCTGGTTCTGTCCTAGACTAGGAGTCCAAGGCGTCCTAGGCTAGGACGGTGAGTGTTGGTCGATCCTGGCTTCAAGTCGGTCCCGAACGAGAACCCGTTCGGTCCCCAATATTCCTGCATTTATCGGTTCGTAACACAGCCTCAATAGAAGCCCGTGGAAGCAGGGTTCAATGGCAGGAAGTGTGGAGATGACGGACGGCCGTGAGAGCAGCGAAGGCGACGCCATGCATGCAGCAGATACTCACGATACTCAGGAGGATCTCAACATCGAGTTTATCCTGGTCGACATCACAGCGGAGCCGGAGCAAGATGTGGATGAGAATCGTCTCGCCAGAGGCCCCAATGCGATGCAGTCAAGATGACAGCACGTCGTTTATTACTACATGGACGCGGTGGTAAGCAAGCTGTCGTCACGTGAGATCGGGATTATCTACTTCGGAAGGAGTCATCTACGCCGTCTAGTTGCGTCCTCAGAATGTCAAGCACATCGCATTCGTTGTCGTCTTCAAGTAGACGATCGCATACAGATGACGTCTGTACGGTGTCCGAAGTCCCACCGAGGGCTCTACGCTTTTTCTCCCTTCTCGCAGCACGCACGAGTCAGCGACACACGCGTGTGCTTGTGTGTCAAAGAGCAAGCCATCGAACTCACCGCCACCGAAGGAAACGCCCGCAGAACTGCCGCAACGACGCGGGTCTCTTCAGCGAGATGTAGTCGCTGTACCACACTGCGTACCGACGTTGAATGAAGTCGACCATGCGCCGTGCAGCGTTCTTCTATCAAAGATCGAACGGTATTCATGTACAGCGTCAGTGTCACTGGATGGACAGGCAAGCCCACCACCGTACAATACCACTCACCGTGTGCGTAGTGATGCCATTCTCATTCACGAACGCCCACAGAGCGTCCTGATACGGAAAGAGCTTCCCCTTCTTCCTGCCCTGGCCGCCAAACGACAGTCTCTGCGGCGTGATCGTCGAGCCCATGAGCTTGTGGCTCGCCTTGATCCACCCGTCAAGCGTACTGGGGCTCACGCCCACGGCCTCGGCCGCCTGCACGTGGGACCACGTCGGGTTGTCACGCCTCAGCCGTGTCGCCGCCTGCAGCAGCCGTCGCCTCTCTGCGATGGTGTATGACCGCTTCGTGGGTGGGAGCCTCGGCATCGTGTCTGAAGTGAAAGTGAGTCAGGTGTTGAAGTGATCCCTTCGTTGGCAGCCATCACGGTGACCGCTACGGTACTGTCGCACTTAGCCGAATGACCCTTACGGTACTATCGTACTTAGTCGAGTGACCCCCTACAGTACTCGACTCGACCTTACGATGACACACTGTGGATGGAGCCACTTGGTGGAAAGCAGTCTCTTCTCCACTGCACTTTCTCACCGAATTCTATCGACGCACGATCACGACGTGCATCTATTGCCCGCTGCCATGGTCTACCCGAAGGAACTCGCGGATGTCTGGCAGTCCATCAACAGCGCGTGCGACGGTCTCCTCGCCATGGTGTTCGGCGGCCCGCGGCGGGCGCCCGTGCGACTCGTGTCCATCCGCAACGCCCGCACCAGGAGATTTCTCGACGGCAAGTCAATCGGCGCGCTGGATCCCACGCTGGCCAGCGCGTGGCGCACGCCCACGACGGACGTGTACCTGCTGTGGGTGCTCGGGGAGACGAGCGACGATCGCGTGTATGTCCGTAGTGCGTCGTCCGGACGCTACTTGGACGGACGTGCCCCTGACGCAGCTCAGCCGGGTCTCTCGTCATCAAGAAGCGACCCACAGACCAACGAAGCGCTGCAGTGGCGTATCGAAGCGACCAGCAGCGGCGAGGTGTCGCTGACGAGTGTGGCATCACGCAAGTGCCTCGCGGCCGTTGACAAGTCTCTGTATCTCATACAGACAATGCCCGAAGAAGAGGAAGACGACGACCCGTCTGCTATGTGGATCATTGAAGACGTCGCGAGTGACGTGAACATGGCGAACCTTTGGCTACCGCTAGGTGGTCGTCTGCAGTACAAACTTGCCGCGATCTTGGGTTGTGGGTGGACCCCTGAGAACGAAGCGCGCATTGCTATGAGGTACGCACAATGCTGGTCGCGCTCTCAGCTTTATCCCTGCATGGGTTTGACAAAGTGCTGTTGTCGTGGCAAATAGCTTGAAACAAGCATCCCAAGACCCTGTTATAGGGCCGCTTGTCGACACGTTCCTGGTGCACTTTCAAGAGAAAGGTTCACCCGAAATGTCGGACGACTTTCGGACCTGCGTGAAAAGCCAAGTGTTGGAGCTCTTGGCGCTGAGACCACAGATCAACGCTGGGCGAGTCACAGTAGCAGAGCTACAAACGCTCGCAGTGGAAGCGTTTTGGACGATTGGACAATCATACGTCCGTAATAATGAGCAGGAAGGGTCTCTGGGGAGCAAGCTCACAAGGTACCGGAATCACTTGTGTGATGGCTGCCTACGGTCTACGACATGTCTGACAGGATGGTGTTTGGATTGAACAGTGACCCGCACCAGAACCAACTGAACCACCGACGTTCCCACTACGACAATGATAAAGGAGTGGATGAGACCAGCGATGACTCATCCTCTGACTGCAACGATGGGGAACTGGCGGAGTCTACCAAGAAGACGGGTGGAGACCTTGAGCCCACAACAATAAGCGACAACTCATCAAACCCACCAGCAGCACTGATCGACAACTTACTGGGCGGTCTCGAGATCCGTGAAGGTGAGTCCACGCTGGTAGCCACTGCTGGATACGATGTAGACCTTGGTTCTAGCGCTCAGCAGCCAGAGCGCTTAGATCTTCATCGAGACGAGACCATGCAGCTACAGCTACGCGACAACGACGACAGAGTGTTTGAAGACGAGTTCGACGGCTCTCCTATGGTTGTGAGCCTAGCCGAAGAGGATGACTTTGTGATTGTATGCCAACCTGCTGTGCCGTCCAACAGAGCGAAGACTTGTGGACTCGAAGGAAAGTCGCATCATCAGCCACCACTCGCCTGCAGCACGAGCTCTCTTGGTGAAGATCTCACTGCGTTCCCTATCCACGAGCTCTTCTCTTCTCCTGACTTCAACCTCGACCTCGACCAACTCCTTCCCTTGTCACCAGTCCAATCGATTCCACGCCCACCAGCAACTCAAGTACATCAGGTGACTCGACCGGATCCAGACTCATATCTCCACAGCCGAATTCGGACTTCTCGTACGAGTGCGTGCCTCGAAGGCGACACCGAGAGTGAGTTCGTCGTCGTCAATGCCCACAATTCGAGTCCTGAGGAAACATTCACATGTCGATTCCGTCCGCAGTTGAGCATCGTCGTACCGTCTTCACCAGCGGAATCACCACCACTGCCCATCAGCTCCGAGGCGAGGCTGTTGCATGTGCTAAGTGGCAAGCGTTCGACTAGGACTGACGTAAGCGTGGTGGGGTCACCAACGAAGAAAGCGAGATCCAGTCAATCAAAAGCGTCCGCACAAGACGACATGATTGCAGGTGCCGAGCTGTTGATGATCGAGCTGCTCACGGCCGTAATGAACATCAACGAGTGGCAGGATGCCGATGAATCGGAGCGAATCAAGCAAGGGTGAGTGTTCCATCGATTGAGTTTCCTAAGATTGTCGATGAGGTGGAGAACTTCTACTGACGTGGTGTGGGCGTGATGTCTGTTGTAAAGGATCACGCAAACGCGACAAGACCCGTTCATTCAGTTGCTGGAATCGGAGTCAATTCGTGAGCTGTTGCAACATACTGTCTGGAAACGCCAGCACGAGGCCATGGAGAGACTCGTGATTCCACACGCAGCCAAGCTCTTCGCGCTTCGGTCTCAATCCAACTCAAGCGTCACAGAAGACGTGATTCAGAGCGAGATACGAAGAATATTCGACGCGATTGGAAAGGAAACGTGGTGGAAGGGCGACAAGCACAAGAACGACGAGCCCGCACCGACAAGAGTATTCCGAGATGTCTCGCATCTGAAGACTTTTGTGGATGAAGAGACAAAGCTCATAAACGCAGAAGTGGTGCGGCGAAGATCGAGCATCGAGAGAAAGCGGCTGAACGGATTTAAGCTGCCATCGCCGGATGAGTGTGAACGCGTCATTCAACAGAGAAGCAAAGGCGGTTTCAACGAGTGGATGAAGCGCCTCAAGACTCGGGGCCCTCCATCTGCAAGAGGGATCGAGTCGTGAGTGTCGTAAGGGCTCGGCTCGGCTGATGCAGCAGGCTCTCTCGCGATCCTGCAGGACATGAACCCTCTCTCGACGTGTGACGTACCGACCAGGACATCCACCTAAACGAGGAATTTTTCGCCCCACACGTCAGCGAGGCACATGTTAATCGGTTGAGGCAGTCTGGTGATGCGACCGTTGACGTGGCCATGCCGGTACGCGGGACGGCATCCCCTCCAATGGCTACAGTGTACTTTCTCGGCTAAGTGGTGTGGCGTACATAGATCCTCACCCCTTTCATACAGCATCCGTTCATTCGATACCACAGGATCGATGCTCCTTCCCTTCGATTGGCTGATAATACTTTCTTCCGTGCTTTGATTGGCTATATATGTGTCTTGAGGGCACCAGTGTTTTTGCGTAGCTGCTCGTCGCGCATCAATCACTGGAGCACGAAGAGCCACAGCCCCAGTCATCCCATTAAGTTAGAGAAGCATCGAGCATGGCGACGACGGTGGTGGTGAAGGCGCAGGAAATCGCGCCAGCGGCGTACGCGACCAACGGCTCCAGCGCCGTGAAGAAGGAGGACGACCTGACCTACGACCTGGGCAACCTCGCGGCCTTCGACACGCACCCGTTCGAGTACAAGAATGAGAAGGAGCTGGGTCTCCACGCGCGCGACAACGTGCAGCTCCTCGTGAACCAGATCTTCGACCTGCCACGCGAGATGTCGGACATGGGTCCGCTGGCCAAGCTGCCCGCGCCGGAGCTCGTGATTCCGCGCGAGAAGCCGCTGCCGAAGCCAAAGGTGGAGACCAAGTGGGAGAAGTTCGCCAAGGAGAAGGGCATCGAGAAGCGCAAGAAAAGCCGGAAGGTGCTGGACGAGAGCACGGGCGAGTGGGGCCACGCGTGGGGCTACAAGCGTGCGAACGACGACATGAAGGATTGGGCCATGGAGGTCAAGGCCGGCGACATGGAGGACCCGTGGACGAAGAAGAAGCAGGAGAAGAAGGCGCGTGTGCTCAAGAACGTGGCGGCGCAGGCCCAGAACCTCAAGATGGGACGAGGCAAGCAGCTCGTGGGCCACGCGGCCAAGACGCCGACCGGTATCCCTGTGGAGCTGATGAGCACGGACGACACGAAGGCGAAGCAGCGCGGCAAGGAGGGCACGCGCAAGACGCTGGAGAAGGTGCAGTTCGCGACGGCGTCCATGGGCAAGTTCGACAAGATGCGCAACGGCGAGATGGAGCGCAAGCACAAGGGCAAGCGCAACAAGTTCCTGCCGCTCACGGGTGCCGAGGACACGGAGAAGGAGCGAAGTATGAGCGCGCTCAAGTCGGTGCTGGGCCGCGAAGAGAACGCCGGCAAGAACAAGGGCAAGTCGTTCGACGACGAGGAGGAGGAGGGCGGCCGCAAGGGCAAGAAGGTGCGTTGCTGGCTGGTCGCTGTTGTTGTCGTGGTAGTAGTACTGACTTGTGTGGTTGATGGTGTCACAGCGTGCTTTCTCTCTGAAGCGAGTGACCAAGGGCCAGGCAAACGGCAAGGTCGGCAAGAGCCAGCAGAACAAGAAGCGACGCACCACCAAGTAGATGACGGTGCCTCCCAACGCCCTGGGCTCTTGGCAGCATGGGCTCCTCTAGATCTAAATGAAAACTGTACTTGCATTGTGAGTGGGTGGGTAGTGGCCTAGATAACGGTGTACTTGCGAGTACTGTACGCGCAGACCGGTACTACTACGGACAGTAGAAGTCGTGGACGGGAAGGAAGAACGCTTTGCTTGTCGCCAGATGCACGAGGCTTCACTTCTAAGTCTACAGTACGAAATACTTGTCCTCAGTGGCACCGGCAGAGGACGTAGCGGCTCCGCGGCCGTAGCCGCCGTCCAGCAAACTGCGGTTCAGCGAGCGTCGGTTCGAGTTGCGACGGGCCTCTGCTCGCGTGCTCAGCGTGTGCGTGAACTGCTGCAGCGCCAGCTTGCTGTTGCCCAGGCCGTGGGATTCGTCCGTGGCCGTGAGCTCCACCGACACGTGGCGACTGCGCGCCGGCTCGCTTGCAGGCTCTTCGTCGTTCGGGTTGTGGATCATGTCCGCGAACAGGCCGCCCTTGCGGACCAGCGCCTCGTACTTGCCCTCCTCAGCCACGCGGCCCTGGTTCATCACGAGAATCTGGTCAGCGTGAATCGTCGTCGACAGTCTGTGGGTCACCGACATGATGGTCATGTTCATCTTCTTGCTGAGCCGCTCGAGCGTCGCAACGATCGAGGCCTCAGTCTCTGGATCCAGCGCACTCGTGGCTTCGTCCAGCAGCAGCAGGCTCGGCTTTCGGCACAACGCACGTGCCAGACACAGTCGCTGCATCTGGCCGCCACTGAGACTCGCGGTCGCGTGCTGGCCGACGATCGTGTGGAAGTTGTCGGGCAGCTCCTTGATGAAGGCACACTCGGCCAGACGAGCGGCTTCTTCACAGTCCTGGTCGCTCGCATCCAGGTTTCCGTACCGGATGTTGTCATAGATGGAGCCGTTGAGGATGCCACCGTCCTGGAACACCACCGCTGTCTGGTTCATGAACGACGCCGATGAGAAGTTGAAGATGTCGTGGCCATCAAGGCGGATGCAGCCACCGTCGGCTTCCTGGAACTGCATCAAGCACGCCAACAGCGTACTCTTACCGCAGCCCGACGGCCCGACGATACACGTGTACGAGCCACGCGGCACGACGGCCGACAGCTCGTTCAAAACGTACTTCTCTGTGTCCTTCTCGTACTTGAAGACGAGCGACTCGATACGCAGCTCCTTCTGCATCTTGGGCAGACTGGGCAGGTCCTTGTCAGCGTCATTGTTGGCCGTGGTCATGCTCAGTCCGATGATCACGTCGTCGAGACGCTGAAGACTACTGGCATTACCGATCGCGACACGCATGAAGCCACCGAGCGTCGTCACGGGGTTGGAGACTCGCTGCAGCAGCGTCATGAAGCCGAAGAACTGGCCAGCCTTGATCACGTCGTTCGGGTACTTATCCGCGTTCCAGACCTTCATGGCCAGCGCCGCTGTCATGACCGCCGTGAAGATATACATACCCGACTCGATGTAGATCTGCACGATGCTCGACCAGAAGTCCTTGGCGAACTGCGCCTTCCGCAGTGCCACACCGAGCTTCTTGAAGCGCACGAGTAGGGAGTCCTGGATCGAGTACGCACGCACGACCTTCTGGCAGCCGACGGCGTTCTGGAACTCGGCCGCGATGTACGCGTTCTTGGACACGAACTCCTTGGAGCGGATGCCGGCGTAGCCCTGCGGGCCACTGGACAGCAGCACGGCAGCAAACGCAAAGGCCATGACACCCACGGGGTACTTCATGTAGAAGGCGTAGCCAAAGCCAAAGGCGACGGCGATGAGTGGGTTGAGCAGGTTCCAGAACACGGCTTGCCACAGCGCGTTCACACGCGCGACGTCGCTCGAGAAGAGGTTGTTCAAGTCACCTTCCGAGCGCGAGGCGAAGAAGCCCGTGTTCTGGTTCAGCAGTGTCGACAGCAGCTTGCTCTGCAGTTGCTGCGTCGCCTTCGCGATCATCTGCGACTGGAAGAAGCCGATGGCCACGTCGCCCACGACGAACGG
>JAADVE010000214.1:0-26603 GCA_023334595.1 Pythium utonaiense | reverse complement strand
GGCTGGAACGTGTCGAACTGCTTGCTCTGACGACGGAACATGCGCTTGGTCTCCTTGTTTTCGCTCAAGAATCGTGCAATCGCCTGGAAGAAGACAACCTCCGAGCCAGAAGAGCCTTCCTTGGATTCCAAGACGTGCAGGTAGCGAGGCAAGAGCACGCCGAGAAGGAACTGGACCATCACGCGTGTGTGACCGTGGGACGCGTTGAGCCACGGCAGCAACGCCTCCAGCAGCTGACGCGCAAAGACTTGGTTCTTGTCCACGTCCTGCTCCGCGACGTCTCCCAGCATCGTGTGGTTAATGAAGAAGCCGGCAATCAGCAGCACCGCAGCGCCGACCTGGGGCGTCAAGTTAAAGTTACGCAGCAGCGGCAGCACGTGGCGGTGGATCGTGACTTCTGGGAAGCGCATCGCCAGACGCATGCCCAGCACTTCCATGTAGAACCGCACAGTCGGAAGCTGTGTGGCCGCGAACGCTCGCCAGATGAGGTCGCTCAGCGCCACGACATTGTCGGACGTGATGTGCTTACTGAGCACCGTGAGTGCCTGCCAACTGCGGAGACGACGGCCAAAGCCATCGCTGTTGAGCATCTGCTGCTTGTGAAGGTCGTCTCCAAAGTTCATTTCCAGGAGCTTGCATAGCACGCCGTCGAGAAGCTGGCGCTCGTCGCTCGAGGCACCAGCAGCGTTACCATCGATGGTCAATTCATCCAGGAATGACAAGATGACAAAGCGCACGAACCGGTCCTTCGCCGACAACGCGCTCTTCTTACCATCCTGTCCTTCGCTCGTGATGTACGCAGCTGCGAGAGTCGTCTCGTTCGTGTATACGTCTGGCGCGACGGAGGACTTCTGCTTGTCAGCAATGATGGGCTCACGGTAGAGCAGCAGCTCCACGATTTCGTCCACGAAAGGCAACGCAGCACTGGGCTCCACACGCCAGATCTGGGCGAGACGGCAAGCCAAGTGGAAGAGCACGTTGGGTCGGTACGTTTCACCAAAGCTGACGACCGTGTGGAACCACTGCTTCATCAAGGCATGCTTGCCCTCGACGAGTTCGCGGCGTCGCATGAACGCTGGCTGGAACACGCAATAGATAACTGCACGGGTGAGGCTGTCGGGCTTTGGCTTCGAGTAGCCGTAGGCATTCCAGATCTCCCGGAAGACCTCGTTCAGACGCTCTTCTCCGCTATCCGTCGACGTCAACACGTTACCCAAACGAGAGAATGCAATCGAGAGGACTTGCACCATGTCGGTCAGCATGTGGGGGTCGCTACCAGCGGAGAACAAGGCGTCAACGCACTGATCAAACACCTCTCGTAGCACTGGTGTCGGCACGTAAGCAGAGATCTGGACGACGTTGTGGATCACCTTCCACTTGCTAGAGGCGAACATGAACAAGCATTCCGCCACGTGGCGGCTGCTGTTGACGCCACGGCGGTTAGCTTCGAGCTTAAGCAGCAATGGCAGCAGAGATGAACACTCGAAGGCTTCGATCGCGTCGATCGCAAGTTCCTGGGAAGACACGATGGACAGGAAGCGCATCGCCACCGCCTGATCGTGGAGTTGTTGCTTCGCGTCGGCCTGCTCAGAAGCAATGGCGGCAGACACGTACGTCTTGATGCCTTCGCAGAAGTTGCTCAGCTCATTGATCAGCGTGATGTCGCCATCTTCTTCCATAGCAAGAGTCGCGATTTGAGTGGTGAGCACAGCGCACGAGCTCACGACGTCCTGTTCGTACTCGAGCTGATCGTCTTCCAACTCTGGGACACCCTCAATAGCTCCAGAGCCGGAGCTGGCCTGAGCGCGACGTGATGCTTCAATCAGCCACTTGTCAGCACGGCGGAAAGCAGCCTGGAAGAGGTGAGCACAACTGAGACCGGCACCGCTGTAGAACTCCTTCGGACGGAAGACGAGGGGCGTATCTTTCGTTGTAGAGGCAATGCCAACGCCAGTGTACACCGCAGCACCAAGCTGATGAAGCTCCTGCTCCAAAGTTCCAAGGAGAACCAGCAGCTTCTCGCGCTTCAAGTCATCAAAGAGAGAAACATCACCAACGAGTTCAGTTACCGAGCGCTGCAGCACCAAGCGAGTCACGGCCGTGGAGACCACTTCGGTGTCTGCCATGAACAGCAGCATACGCGCGAGCTGAGATGCCGAGAGATCTGAGACTGTTGTGTTCTGCTTGTTGGTAGTGAGGAATTTCTTCATACCCGTTGAGAGGGCGACGCGAAAGGCATCTGTAGATCGCAACCACGCACGAACCTCACGGAGAGCTGCGCATTGGTTCAACACCAAGTGACTGGTTGGGAAGATGGACAGGGTTGTCGCAACGCACTCCAGCTGCAGATCCTGGAACGACGTGAATCCACGTGTCAGAGCGTGCTCGAGTGACTGGAGAAGCTTTGTGCGCATCGAGAGTGGGAAGGATCGAAGCACGTACACTTCGAGCATGAAGCGAACTTTCTCCAGTGAGCCCTCATCCAATGAATCGACGGAGTGTGCGTTCATAGCGATGACACGCTGCAACGTAGCGTTCTGAAATGCAGCGAGAGAGCTGATGATTGCCTCGGGAGAGTGCACATCGCTGTCCGGTCCAAAGACAGCACCGCACGCACTACGCAAGAATGTGTTCAGCAGTCCAGGTGAGGTCGCGGATGAAGCGCGAGGCATATAGACGACCTTGAAAGCGATTAGTGAAGCGAAGAACTGCGTGATGAGCGCCTGAAAAGGCTCCCGACGCGAGCTCTTGTACATGAGTGGGTCGTTCATGGCACTCAAAACGCGCTGAAACACGAAGTCTTCAAAGACTGGGTCACAGATGAACGAGTCAAAGCGCAAAATGGATCGCGACGCGTTCTCGACGTTCCACTGAGGCTTCGCGAGCTGGTCAACGCACGTTTGCATGAAGTTGGACAAGAACATGCGACGTACGACGGGGTTCTCGTGGCGGAAAACGCGCATGAGGAGACTCTGAATCCACGGGAACGTGAACTTCACTGGCCACGCAGAAATCGAGCTGGACGAGGAAGTCCTCGACACTGGGGGTGACGCGGAGGAGTTGCGGGTGGGTGGCTCAGTCGCTTCATCGACTGGCACGAGCAGAAGGAGCTGCAGCAAATGATCGACCTGAGGCCAGACTTGCTCGAGCAAGTGAGGCTCGTGGTGCAACTGGATCACGTCTGAGGCCAAGATGAAGCTCTGCCAGATCTCGAGCTCCTTGCTCGCGCTTCCGCTGTTGCTTCTTGGCTCTCCGTTTGTAGTGATCGTCGTCTCCATCGCGTAGTGAGAGAATGAGATCTTCAACAAGTGCAGCGCCTGCTTGCGAAGCAGAGGATCTTGGTGCGAGAGCGCGAACGCGATGAGTCGCTGGAGACCATCCTCCCGAATCATCGTAGGGTCCTTGGGCAACAGCAGGCACAGCATGTACAGCAAGTTCGAAATCTGCGATCCAGTGAACGCGCCCTGTGCTGGACGGCTGGAAGCACGCATCTTCGAACCGGCAGCAGTGACTGCGGCAACACTGGCTGAGCTCTCCCACGTCGAGATGGCTGTGTTGATGAGGATCTCGATCGTCGCGGGAGCAGACGCAACCAGCGCTGGCATGAGATGCACGGAGACAGCTCGCAGGAACCGCGGCTGGCGATCGAACTTCTCGATGGCCAACAGACACACGCTCTGAATCTGCTCGTTGAGTTCAGCTACACGCACAAACGCCTCCGTCGATTCAAGTACGATCTGGAACACACGGCAGAGCGACACGTAGCTGGTAAACTCTTCCGGCTTGAGCTCCCCATCTTCGTGGTCAGCAGACGGCGATTGCACTTCCTCCGTCAGCGCTTCAAACACGCGCTGGCTCAGCAGCATCGCGACACGGTCGCTGCTGATACAAACCAGCCGCTGAACGAGCACGAGCGCAATTGCATGGAGCTGCTGGTAGGCGCGCGACTTGATCAGCGGCATGACCAGTGTCTCCACAAGCCACAACGCTCTCGCCGTGCCTCGCACGCCAGCCCCCAGAATCAAGCCCTCGCCACCCAGAGCCATGAGCTCCGCGACCACGACCAGCAGGAAGTGGAATCTTTCACGGTCATCTTCATACTGCTCCTGCAGAGGCAGCAGCAGCGTCCAGATCGTCTCGCCGCCTCCCTCCTGCTCGTCGCGCCAGATCGCCTGCACTTGCTCGTCCGTCAGCGAGGCCGCCACGCCGGCCGCCAGCAGCTCGTACTGGATCTGCAGCTCCGCCGACGAGAAGCTCGAGAGCGCGCCGCTCTGCGCGTGGCGCTGCGTCCATCGCGTCCACGCCGCACGCACGTGGTGCGTGAAGGCCACGCTCGCAGAGGTCGCCGTCGTCGCCATTGCTTTATCGGAGCCCTTGGGAATAGTGGTATTGTGATGGGTGGATGGCTTCTACAACGTCTCGCGCAGTGTGATTGGCTGATGACTCTGTGTTGAAGACACTTGATTGGCTGAATATACGAACCTCACACTAATTGTAGCCAATCACATCCGGTTTTGGCTTTCAACCAGTCATCGGACGCCATTTTGGGAGCTCTTCGTGCCCATTTGCATCGGCCACCACGCGAATCGACCTACGCCACCTCCACGAAGAGACGAAACCATGCACTTCTGTCCATCGTGCGGCAACATCCTGCTCGTGGAGCCTGATGTACGTTGCGCGCGGTCTCTTTCTCGTTCCATTGAGCTGTTGTTGACCGCCAACTGACGCCTGTGGGATTGATTTGTACCAGGCCGAAGGCATGCGCTTCTTCTGCCAGGCGTGTCCGTACCTCTTCCAGATCACGGACAAGGTCGAGAAGAAGGTGCCGCTGCAGCGGAAGCAGGTCGACGACGTGCTCGGCGGTGAAGAGGCCTGGGAGAACGTCGACAAGACCGAAGGTACGGGCTCCTGCACTCTCTGGAGGATTGAATACTGGGCACTGACGCTTGAGGTTTCCAATGTAGCACGCTGCCCACACTGCGAGCACACGCAGGCGTACTTCATGCAGATCCAGATCCGCTCGGCTGATGAGCCCACCACGACTTTCTACAAGTGTGTGTCGTGCAAGAAGCAATGGAACGATTAAAGTACATAGAATACGTACGTAATTATCTCGAATCTCAGTGGAACGACCGGCGGGCGCCTGCATTGTAGGTGCTGCTTGCTGCTGCACTGGTACCACCACCACTGCTGCCTCGTATCGTGTTGGAAACGCGCAAGTGCCGCTGGCAATTGTCGCACGTCGACCCGCAGTCTTGCTTGTTGAACGTCTGCCCGAAATACGACACGAGCAGCTTGCGCCGGCAGCTCGTCTCGTCTTCGCAGTACTCGGCCATCGCGCGGAGCTTCTCGATATGAACGGCTCGCGTCTTGGCGTTCATTCCTTTCGAGGGCAAATAGAGAATGCTGCGCATCTTGGACACATCCTTGGAGCTGTAGAACAGAATGCACTTGGACGGGAGACGATCTCGACCCGCGCGGCCTGCTTCCTGGTAGTACCCTTCCATCGACTTGGCGACAGAGTAGTGGATCACGTAGCGCACGTCCGCCTTGTTGATACCCATGCCGTATGCAATTGTTGCACACACGACACTCAGCTGGCCATTTTGCCACGCCTCTTGGACGAGCTGGCGGTCAGTACTCGACTGGCCAGCATGGTAGAAGTCCGCACTGACACCGTTGTCGAACAGGTAGTTGGCCACGTCTTCACACTCTTGCTTGGTCATGCAGTACACGATACCGACTGCCTCGCGGCGAAAGTCAGTAGTGATAACGTGGAGAAGAGCCTCGAGTGCCTTCTTCTCTGGCATTGGCTTCTCGCGCACTTCGAATGATAGGTTTGGACGATTGAAGTTCATGGAGAACACTGGGGCCTTGGTGATCTTCAGGGATCTTTGCACTCCCTGGATTACCTTCGGAGGAGCAGTCGCTGTGAGCGCCATGAGCGGCACGTCAGGGAACGAAGCTTTTAACAGACCCAGTTTACTGTAGTCGGGACGGAAGTCGTGGCCCCACTGGCTGACGCAATGCGCCTCATCGATCACGAATCGAGCGAGCATGCCCTACAATGATGTTCCATATCAGTAGAATGTTCGGCAGGTGGAGAGTATCTCAATCTACATGAGGGTTTGCCAACGTACGTTTTCGTGCAAGATCTGGAGCAGCTCCTGCATTTCCTGTGAGTTGGCCAGTTTCTCAGGCGTCACGTAGAGCAGCTTGAGCGTGGGCACCTTCCGTCGAAGCTCGCTTGTGATCGCTCGCTTGAGTGTGATGTTTGTCTGGCTCGATAGGTAGCCTGCTGGAATACCGAACTGAGGATTACGAATGAGAGCTGTAACTTGATCTTGAATGAGCGACAACAACGGTGACACGACAATCGTTACTCCAGGCGAGAGCACTGCAGGGAGCTGCAGATAACGGTAAAGAGTCAGGCCATGATGACTCAAAAACCAGCAGAGATGGAATCCACACGCGCAACTGTACCTGGTAACAGAGACTCTTGCCGCCGCCTGTGGGCATGAGCACGAAGCAGTCTTCTTTGCGCATCGTGCATTCGATGACTTCCCGCTGGTTCTTGCGAAAGGATGAATTGCCGAAGATGATCTTGTTGGCACGAGAGAGCTGGTCGTTGGGCTCACGAGCAGTCGGATTCACGTTTTGTGTGGGCAACCGCGGCGCAAAGAACGGGTTCGTTGTCGGCGCCTGTTCTGGCTGTGCAAGCGACTGTCGCGATGCTGGAGCTGGGGCTGCCGACCGCATCCGTGCTTGCGGGTGTGTCGGCTTCGCTGGCGGTTGGAATATCTTGGGCACTTTCAACGATAACGGCAAGTCGTCCAACAAATCAATCGCGCGGCTGCGCTTCCGACTCGACCACTCGCGTAAGGCACCAATCGCCGCTCCAGCAAGCACTCCAGAGGTCGCTGAGCCACTGGAACCGCGAATCAAGTCCAGCGCTGTGTTGGGCTCGCGGTTTTCATCGCGGTGGTAGGCGTAGCTGGCGTTATTGTCACCGAAATCCTCCTCGTCATCTTCGTAAAACGACCGCTGCGGACGCGGCAGCGACTTGGCGAGGGGCGCGTCGGCGTAATCCGCCGTCAAATCGATCGCTTCTTCCGCATACTGCGGCTCTTTGCTTCGAAATGCATCCGCAGCAGTCTGGAAGTGCTCGTTAATGGGGCGGAACGGTCCTCGGCGGTTCATATTGCGCACGATCCTCCGCGAACAACGGCGTCGTGGGGTCTCTTGCGATCGACTGTGCCCAAAATGGCGGGAACGGTTCGAGTCTGCACTTTCTAGAAAAGCTTGATTCGATTGGCTGAAATAGTTCCCATTTAAGCCAATGAGAGGCGAGATAGAAGTGATGGCCCTGCTGGAAAGTGGCTTTTCCCGGCAACGCCACGATCATATTCATCACCAGGCAGCACGGAGATGACGGGCGCGACGACGACAGAGGCGAGCGGTGCCGGCCCAGCGGTGCCGCTTGTGGGCAAGAAGTACATGGCGAAGCTGGGCTCGATGGTCAACGAAAGCGCGGCCGGTAGCATGTCGTTGTTTGCGCGCAAGCAGATGGAGAAGATGGGCTGGAGCGAAGGCAAGGGTCTCGGTAAGGAGGAGCAGGGCATGGCGACGTACGTGCGCGTAAAGAAGCGTGAGGAGTCCATGGGCATCGGTGTCGAGACGCTCAAGGTCGAGGAGCAGACCAACCAGTGGTGGTATAACGCGTACGATAAGCTCGCGGACAAGATCAAGATCGCGGCAGACTCGGACGATGACGATGGCGACGCCAAGAGCAAAAAGAAGAGCAAGAAGAAGGACAAGAAGAAAGAAAAGAAGAGCAAGAAGCGAGCGCGTGACAGTGGCAGTGATAGTGATAGCGAGAATGGATCGGCGCAGAAGAAGTTCCGCGTGCCGACGGATGAGGAGCTCTTCGCGGCGACCGGCGGAAAGCTCTTTGGTCGACGTGCCTACGGCTCGTGTAATGGCAAGCTGAAGCGTGACGCGTTGCTGGTGAAAGGAGAGCTACCAAGTGAAGATGCGTTGAAGAAGGAAAAGAAGAAGGAGAAGAAGCTGAAAAAGGAGAGCAAGAAGGCGAAGAAGGCGAAGAAAGAGACCGATGAAGCCCAGTAGAGACGAGCAGGGGCGAACCGATATGGTGTGTTCCCGATAGATGACGCGTTTGGCGTGGGATTCCTGACCGCTGGTAATGTGTAATTATGTAACGATAATGCTTTGGTGGATGAGGGCGTTGCCTCCACGTTACACCCACGTATCGCGATGGGCGGACTCGCGGTCGCCGGTCGCGGCTGAACCCGCAGCACCAGCCATGGCCGCCAGTTTGTTCGGAGAGAGCTCGCTGAAGCCTTCGCCCTCCACTCCTGGTTTGCGCTTGGCTGCCTCCATGCTCTCAATGATGCTCTGCTCGAGCTCAGACGCTTCGTGCTCCATCTTGACGAGGTAAAAGTTCCCATTCAGTGTGACGAAGTCACCCACCTCGATGTACGCAAGTAGTAATGCCTCTTTCACGTGCATAGTAGTAAGCGCAAGGTCTTGTAAGAGGGCGATTTCCTCCGCGATCATCGCCGCAGTTCGCTTGGGCATCACTAACGCGAGCCTTGTAAGGCGGAGCAGCTCCTCTCGTTCTCGCACGAGGGCAGCGGCCACTTCCCATAGTAACACAGCGTCGGGAAGGCGAGATGAGTTCTCCAGCGCGCTGTACTTGATCGCCAAATCAAGTCTCTCTTTCGCGGGCATCGATAGATCCTTCCACACGACATCGAAACGATGGCTGAGCTCTGGTATCATTGGAATGGGGTCAAACGGAGCCATTTCGCCAGCGTCCGCATCGTAGCTGTACCACAGATCCATCAATTGGATTTCGTTAGGGGTGAAGTGGCAGATCTTGTTGAGCAGATCGTTTCGTTGAGCCTTGGAAAGTTCTGCCTTGACCTGCAATGCGATTGCTCCACGACGGGTGTTCATTCTGCCAGCGTTACTCATCGCACCCTTCGAAGCGATGCGCCACTTGGATGCCAACGAGTTAGTACGGCGGTACAGACGCTCCGGGATCTTGATGCTTGGCTCGGAGCTAACGAGCTCTTCTTCGAGGAAATACGTGGTCGTATTAAGTGAGCTCCTCAGTGACAGATCGACGAGGTAAGGTAGATCCAAATGCCGATGGAGGCTTCCACGGAACTCTCGGTACGATTCGTGGGTGTGGTCATATAGCTGACGCACATCTGTCAGCATAATGTCTTCGTTGGTCGCCGATTCCAGCAAATGATGCTGGAAGATATCACTGGGCGGTGGTACAGGGCGTTCGTTGGCGATCTCTAACGATGACAACACGAACGAGATCGGTTTGCGTTCGACAGGTACCGATCGGCGGAAGTAACACTCCCAGTCTCCTGAACTCCCAGCTTTCATGGAGTCGAATGAGGACATGAGTGACGATTCGTCGATGTGGTAATGGCGATGTGTCTCAAGGGCTTCCAGGATCTCTTTCGGGATGGGATACTCTTCGAGAATATTCTTTGTCGGTGGCAGAGCTCCCATTCTCGTCGACATGATGTAGCGCACGCGATCTGGCTTGGTGTCACGACGCGAAACAGGACTTCCAGCATCCTCTACGGCACTGTTGAGGACTGGACGCTGACGGAAGTTCGTTACTTGGTTGTCTAGGTCATCAGCCGTAACTTGGGCTTCAGCTTGTTCGATGAGGTCACTGAGCTTGGGCGGTGATGGAGGAAACTCCACAAACAAGGGTCCGCGATAGGGAGGTTTGTCCTCAGGCTGCTCGCGCGTGCTTGACCTCCTCCGCAACATTTGCAATCTCTCCCGGTTCGCCGGAGAAAGAACAACATTGTCTTCGGTTCGACCGACTCCACCACCCGTACTGCTTCCTTTGCCGTGGGTCGAGCCATGCCTTCCTTGTCCGGACATGGTACCTCGACGCACGATCAATCCGGGTGAATTCGTCATAGAGCTCGCTGTTTTCATGGCGACTTTCATCTATCAGACAGAGTCCGTTCGATCAGCTCTGCAGGTATGGATTTGCTGGCCACTTGTAGGAGTACTTACATCCTGAGCGATGCGCTGGACGTCAATCCGTCGTTTCGCTTCCACTACCAAACGGTTCTCAAGCAACGTCCGAGTAGCTCGCCTGGTGATCAAACCAGTGGCGTCGCTTTCTTGCTGCTGCTTCCGCAGCCGTAGATAACACCGCTCGAGCTCCTCGAATATGAGATCTTGCACTCGCGAAGCCAACTCGCTATTCCATGGACTGCCGTAAGGTACTTAGTTCATGCTACGAGGCTCTTCAAGACTACGCACCTGTTCATCTCATCGGAGAACGATGGCTCGAAGGCCACGAACTCCGTCCATGGGGCCAGCACAGGGATGCGGCGGATCACATCATGAATCTGTTCGTGTTCGTGGAGCTCCTCAGCCTCATCCAGGTCTTGGGCTGTCGTCTCCACCGCAGTCTTCGCACTCTTCTTTCGTGGCATTTTGTGTCTCTTTGCGTCGTGGCATCCGCGACCCTTCAAAATCAATTTATGCAGTCCAGTTAAAGCGATTATTCAGCAAAACGGATGATCACTTTCAACGGGTCATCTATTCTGAGTGAGGCTTCGGTGCACCACCTCGTCGGATCTGCCGCAGCTCCTCACGAATGAGTTTGCGCTCTCGCACGTACAACGCAACCAACACCAAGGCGAAGCAGACTCCTCCAATTGCCACATGGATACCATGCTGAATCCACGCGTCGCTGACAAGCACCACTCGCTCGGAAATAGCTCCAACCACGAAGGAGAATCCGAAGGCAACGATGACGACTCGGTCTGGAAGCGCCTCACGCCAAAAGCTGAACAGTGCGGTGATCGAGGATGAAGACTTTGAAGACTGCGATCGAGCTGCAAAGTACTTGGCGATGAATGTCATGCAGTACAGGATGCGGCAGCTCATGTTGACGCAGTTGGCGAGGATGATGCCCACAGTATCAAGATGCAGACCCCACATGAACAGCATCGAACTGGCAGCGTAGATAACGAAGAAGACTCCCATGAGTTGATTCAGACGCATCAGTTGCTTCTTGTCTCCAACTGCATGGACGAAGGCCTCACAAATCCCGTTCAACCCCAAGAACGGGATGTATGTGCAGTACATCGCGAGAGCTGAGCCAACGCCTCCACGAGCCTTCTCAACACCGTACAGCAGCATGATCAGCGTGTACGCATAGTTCGTACCAAAACACACGAACACGAAGCCGATAAGATGCATGAGCTTGAGCAGCATCAGCACGAACCGCTTGGCCTGCGCGACTTCTTCGGCACTGGTGTCTTTCATCTTGCTGATCACTGTCTTGGTCGCTTCCTCCAACGGGAAGAACACGATGCGAGGCACAAGCGAGCCCAAGTGGAAGACGATACCGTACACGCCCATTTGCTGCATTGTTGTGAACAGCGAGAGCACCCACTTATCGCCTTCCGTGAGCAGGTACTTGACGACACTCTGTACGCTCAGCGGGGTCAGAATCTGGAGTAACTCGGCGTCAAAGAATACGTTCCCAGTGCCCTTCGCGATCGCACCCGGCAGTAACTCTGTCATGCTGTGCATCGCATCGGCGTTCTGGGTCTTGTTGTCTCGCAGCTTCCAGTAGAAGAACCAGCCGAACACTGCAAGAAGTGTGGAGGCGTATGCAAGCTCCGCCAAGCCGTAGCAGAGCAGTCCATCCAGTTGAAGCACGAAGATCCCAACGTATTGCACGAATGCTCGCATCAAAAAGCCTATACCCTGCGCGGAGACTTGCCATCCGACGAGTACAGAGCTGTGCGCGAGCAGGTACATGGGCTCGGCGGTGGCTTCGATCATCGCGGCCACGCAGTACATCGCGAGCACTTGGGTATATCCTTCCAGGCCTTGTTGGCCCTTCGCAGTAGACTCTCCACGAAGCGCCATTGTGGCGACAATCGCAGTCGCGAGCAGCCAACTCACGAGCGTGGAGATCCACGCGACGTTGACGAGTTGCTGTTGGCGTGCGACACTGCCTGTGGCCGCAGAGGGAGTCGCCTGCGCAGCGTCAACCAACGAAGGCATCCGCAGAAACGCAAGCCGGAAGCTGTCGCGAAACAGGAACACCGTCGCGAGCGCCAGCTCGAACTGCACGGTCACGGCGCCCGTGACGCTGAGATGCAGCCGCCGCAAGATGAACGAGTTGACCGCGAACGTGAAGATCTTCTGCAGAAACAGGTACGAGCCACCGCGAAGCGCACGACCCAGCACATTGGACGACGAGGAGTCTCCCTCACCCGCTGCCTTCGCAGTAGTAGTCGTGGCCGCAGCAGCAGCACCAGCATCCGTCGTCGCCCCCATCGTCGCCTGGAGCTCCACGCTCGCGATGCGGACTCAGCGAATGACACACGTCACTGGGTTGGAGCTCTCTATAGTGACATTACCCCGCATCAATGACAAGCGGAAATATTCCCGGTTTCGTTTGTTACAGGGAGTAAGTTTCCTGAAATATAGAGAAACTATCCTGCCATCCGACCAAAATTACCGCGGCGGTCTGGAAAACTACATCGCGCGCCATTTTCGTTTTGAAAGTTGCCTTTGGGAGTCGACAGGCGCATGGCGCTGACGGAGATGGAGACGGCGGCGGACGGCGCCGTTGCCAGCGCTGGAGGAGGCCCTGTGGACGCGACGCGCAGAGAACTGTATGCTCTGTCGCTCGAGGAAGGTGTGGAGCAGGCGCCGCCGCGGCGGTGGGCGGCTATGAGTCGCGATGGCGCGCGCAGTGCCGTGCGTACGGGCGTCAACCAACTCGCTGTCGTCGTCCACACTGACGACAGTTCTGTGAGCAGCGCGTCTCCAGGTGGCCTCCACGGTGGAGCGAACGGAGCTCTGCAAGGAGGAGCTGCAGCTTTATTGAAGAGCGTCGTGGGTGTCGCGGAGACGGTCTCGTTGACGGTGCCGCACGCTGTCATGGACTTCGCGTTCAGCAACTGCGGCGAGTATCTTGCCGTTGCGGACGCTGGTGGTGTGCTCCATTTGTTCAAAAGCCAGAGCGGTAAGGCGCTGTTTGCATACCCAGTCGTGGCGCCTGGAGCTGCGGCGAGTGACAGTGTCGAGGCTGTTGTGTTCGCGACGACCATGTCGGAGAAGGACGAAGACTTGATCGTGCTGACTCGAGCGGGCGTGTTGATCCGCCTTGGAAGACTGAAGCTCGCGGAGATTGAGCAGACGTTGCTGCGCGAAGCGTCCCATAACATTGCTCTACGCGCAATCATGGCGTCGATTCAACTGCAGCAGGCGCAAGTTGGCAAGCAAAACGATGGCGCCAGTTCCATCCTTCTGGTACGCATTGATCTTAGCACATTGATGGGTTGTTACTGGAGCTGAGCCACGGCATTCACACGGTTTTGTAGGCTCGTCGGTCCACGAGGTCGCTATTCGTAACAATTGCTAACCACGGTGCAGCGCTGAGCGTTTGGAGCACGACAAACAGAGAGAAAACCATCCTAAGGCATGCCGAGTACGACAGTCTTCCCGACGGAGAAGCTGTGAAAGACGCCCGCTTTACGATGCAAGACCGATCCCTCGCCGTACTTTCGCGCGGCGGCGTGTTGACCTGGTAAAGCCTTGGACGTACCTTGCTGATCTAATCCGCAGGAGTATATCTGATAGATGCTTGACAACGTAGGTGGGACTGGCGCGAGCTCATTCTGCTCTGCCAACTTCCTCTTCCCGGCACCGAGTCGTTTACATGCCTTGAGAATCACCCGATTACTGTAGGAGAAGAGGCATCTCTCGTGATTGCTGTATGTCGTCGAGTGAGTCCAGAAGCAGAACCAGCAGTTCAAGTGGTGAGCCTTCACGTTCACATCCAAGGATTGAGAATCGAAGAAATCGCACGTTTGGAGACATTGTCAGTCGGGACCTCGAGTCATATGACTCTGTTGTCACTGCGACGGGAAGAACTCGACAAGCAAGACTTCTTTATCATGCAGGTGGCGGACGGCGCGCTCAAAACCTACGCTGTCGATTTGCAGCCTGCCGAGAGTGTACAAGCTACCACTACGCCGACTCGTATCGATACTCTGTCGAGTGCTGAAGGAATTCGATTCGCGGAAGAGCTACGGCTTATTCGAGATGTAGAGCTGCAAGGCCCATCAGCAGTACGATCCCTCGAAAGCAAGCTCGAGCGTTGTTTCAGCGATGTCGGCCGAGATTTGGAGGGCACACGAACAATTCTCGAGTGTCTCCTCGAATTCAGCAAACGAGTTCGGCAATCTCAGGCGTCGACAGCAGTGGACTTTCCTCCCATGGTTTTCGACTGGCTCGACCAGATCGCATCAACATCTTACAAGTGGACGACATTCACGCTACTCTCAAGCTCCATCAGCAAGACGTCTACGTCGAGTCAATCGGTATTAAGTCGATGGCAAGCTTTCTGCAGCGCGAACTTGCTGGATGTCTTATGCCACTACGTGAAGCGAGGCATGATGCGTGCCGTGAGTCTACTTTGGGAACGCCACGTTCGTGAAGAGGCTGTCGAGAATATAGAAGCTGTGCTTCGTCATCTCCCAGGCCATCTTCCCTTCGCTTCTTACGAAAGGTGGCTCAACGTCGACGTAGTTCCATCGATTGTTATGCATGTCGAGCAACACCTCGACCGTGGGTCTTCTCGCGCCATCGAAACTGTGGAGTCGTTTGCAACGTGGGTACTGGAACGAGTTATTCGCTTCGCAGAGAAGGAAGATATCGAGACCTCGCTGAAGCTATGCAGCCTTCTCCTTCAGCCACGTCGAAGTTCTACCCAGACAGAAGAATGGTGCGACCCATTGACAACTGGTAGCCTGCGGTGGGCGATGTTACGCCTAGGAGACGACCTGAATGCTTCTCCAGAAGCCGGTCCTAGCACCATACAGCGCATCGAAGAGATTTCTCGTCAGCTGGAGCACATGAAGTACCTCGAGTCGAACCATGGCTTTAAGATCTCGCTATCCGTCTTTACTGAGGTAAGAACCTGGGCTGTATATATGGGATTGCGGCGATTGTACTGACAACAATTGGCTTGCAGGAAACACCATCTACGATTGCAATGAGCATGTTGGATCGTTGTACTTCCGCGGATGCAGTGAAATCAGAGATTCGCGAACACGTGACTGTCTACCTCCGGTACTGCGGCAAAACCACCGATCCTGTTCTGCTCGAGTATATTTCGGAGGTGCTCGAATCGTCTCCGACTACGAGCAACACATCGGAGCAGGCCCGTCTTCTCGCAATCATTGACGAGATCTTGGACGTGGAAGTCCGGACGAAGGCCGTCTTGCTCTTCTTCGGATCGCTTCTCCCGCCTTTTTCGGCCCAAGTGAAGCAGTTTACTAAGAAGTGTGTTACTTGGGACACGCGGCAAATCGACACGGTTCAAGAGCACGTGCGTCTCATGGACATTCAAGACATGCTCACTGGATATGGAGTCGCCCACTTCAAAGTCGGAGATCCTCGCTCCGGTTCACGCCTTGTGTCACACATTCTGGCCCAAATCACCCGTGACTCTGCGTTTGTGGATGCCCTCCAGCTTGTGCGTGCCTACAGCCACTTGAGTGTCGAGCGAGCTGCCCTCGAGTACATGGAGAACATCCTCACTCACGATACTTCGTCAACTGCAGTTGGAGCTATGAAGGAGATGATGCGTCGTGCGAGCCTCATTAAGTCTACTCTCAGTGAGCTCAAGAAGCATTATGCGGCGACGCCTGGAGACTCTTGGAAAATCCTGCCAGTCAAGGAAGAAGTCCTTGCTCTCGGTCTCTCATTGCTTGAGATGAAGGAAGCCGAAAGTAAGCTGACCATTGAGCGACAACATACCCAGACAAACGGAAGTTCTGTTCAAGACGCGACGACATTCTTCCTCGAGCTGTTAGAGGTGACAGTTGAAGCGTTTATCTCCGAATCAAGCGGTAACGAGGAATATCTAAGCACTGGAGGGGCCGAAAGAAGCGCTAAATCCATCCGAGACCCGAGCCTTCTTTCCAGCATTCAAAGAATTCGGAGGATATACGATGAGTGGGGCGTCGTTGTGTCAGTGAGAACCATCCAGGATCCAAGTCTCGTTGCCGAACGCGTGAAGAACTTCATTCAACCGGAGCTGATGTTCAGCGGTGTCGATTCAGTGCAGCTGAAAACTAAAACTGCCGTTCAACCAGCAGCAGGCAAGGGGAAGAAGCGTGCACTCGGAACTGCA
This sequence comes from Pythium utonaiense, assembly GCA_023334595.1. Lineage (NCBI taxonomy): Eukaryota > Oomycota > Peronosporomycetes > Pythiales > Pythiaceae > Pythium > Pythium utonaiense. The sequence continues at coordinate 10,363 of JAADVE010000214.1, read as the reverse complement.
AGTGATCTAGCTGCCGGAGATGCGAAGCGACTGAAGACTTCGCAACTGACTGGTCTGCCTCAGCTCAAGAGTGTCGATGAGCAGCAAGATGATCGTCAAACGAAGCTTTCTTTCGACTTGCACCGGTATGCAACGCACTTGGGGTTGGCCGCGGAGGAGTACCATTCGCTCGTCGCTCAGGCAGCAGCAGATCACGGCGACATCCTCAAAGCGGTACAATTTTCTCGTGATCTTTTCTCACGTCGGCGAGGTACATCGTCGACTGTGACACGAGAGGAATCGACTCCGAGTTCGTCTGGGGTCGCACTCAAGAACATCTCGCTCTCAATCTCGAAGTATTCAGCGACACACACCGAGGAAATCTACAGTTTGGCGATGCAGGGGCATGGCCATCACCAACAGAGCATGACACCGGTGCAAATCGCTCGGATGCAAGCTCCGATGTATTCTCTGGAACTGCTTCGGTACGCGATATGTGTGTGTGATTCGGCTTCACTCGAGGAGACACTTGTGCTCCTGAAGAATGCGACCCTCCTCAACGACATTCTTCGATTCACTCAACTTGGCGATATCAGCTTCAATGGGGATAAGAAGACAGAATCCTCACAGATATACACTCGATGGTTCCGTGAAGACACGCTTTGTGTGCTCCCGAGTGCGCAGACGATGAATTTGGCTACCCGCTTTGCGATAACCGAACATCGACTGCTCATGGAGCACGGTCATACCAACGCGATTGGAATCTTGGACGCCTTGGCACCGATGCCGAGTACCGAACTTCTCGCATCAAAGCGGTTTGTCTCGTTCCTCGTGGAGAACAATGCCGACTTGCTGAGTCTTCAAGTAATCATGTCGATGCAGTGGATTCCTGAAGACGCACTCACAGTGATTCATGGCCAAGTCAGCAAACTCCTGTCGACCGTATTCCAATCTCGAAACATCGACAACTTCCTTGCTCTTGGGCTGATGCTCACGATGGACCAGCGCGAGGCATTTAACTCCTTCCGCCGCCAGCTTTCGAGAGAGAACGTTGCCAAAGACTTCAACCGCTTTCAGCAGCTCGCGAAGGTTGGCGCTGATTCCGCTCGCGCGTGGCAACAGCTCGCGTTCCTGAACCAGTGCGTAGAGCTCGAGGGAAACGCGCGGTGGTGGCACTACCTCAACCTCTTGGACATTCAGTGCGATCACAAGGCTTTCCAGAACGAGCGCCGTGATTTGAACTACATTCGCACCTTGGTACCCACACTATTGGCAAAGAGCAGCTACGACTACTACACGATTCAAGAGTTTACTCGACACTACCAAATCGACGACAGTTTTCCAGCACTTGTGTACGTCGAGGCCCTATTGACAAACCCCGAAGCTGCCACTGGTACGAAGAGTTTGGAGTACCAAGACAAGGTCGTTGGGGTTCTCGAAGACATCCACGAGCAAAGGCTTGTCGCATTGCTGCTCAAAGTACTTCCCCGAATCCCTGGAACGGACTACGAGCGACTTCTCTTCATCTTCCAACTCTTGTTGGAACACACGACGTATGCTGACAAAGAAGAGATCGAACGCCGAATCGAAATTCTTCACATCCTCAAGGCTTTCGGCGTTCAAGGGGGTGATAACATTGGCGAAGGGACCACCGAGAAGATCTGCTTCCATCGAATGATGTCAGAGCCTCTCGCAGTGCTTTCAGTGGTGCTCACCACGAGAAGTTTCAGGCTCTTGTCCAACTTGGCACTGCCACTGCGTCTCGAGTCCGATGAATTGCTGATGTTGCTCCTGAAAAACGTCATCGGACAGAGCAAGAAACCCAGCAATGGTGGATCCGCAGAAACAGCCACGAGTGAGTCTCCGTTACTCTCTGGTTCCGAGCTCGAGCGGTTGTTCACTATCTTGTCAAGCTTGAGAGCCACTGAACAGAAGATCACTGCGGGTGAGTGGCTCGCGAAGCATCTTCCGATTTCGACACACCAGCTCCGGTCACTCGAGTTTGCACTCGAAGCAGCAATCGCTTCTTCCAGCGAGAATGGCGGGCCGAGAGGAGTAATGACCGCCAACACTACATTCATGGGCATCGAGGCCCTCACACGCCTGGAATTGAAGGTGCAGAACGTGAAGATCCAGCTCATCTTCTCGGAGAGCAACGTGCGCCGATTCTTTGACGAAGCAACCGAAAGGAATCTCGTCAAACTCCTGGAGACACAGCAGCGACGTGAACTCTTCTTCGACTTGTATCGCCTCACGGATGTCACTTCGGCAACGACAAGGCCAACTTCTGCTGTCCAAGATGAATATTCGCTCCACCGAATCGCTGACCGCGTCGCGGCTGTGTTGAAGTTACCTGCCAACGATCTTCGTGTGGAATTGATTCGCGAGCTACTCGTGAAGGATGCAGTTTACGTGAATCCTCACACGCGTCAGGACCAGAGGAACGAACGCAGCAGCGAATCAAATGAACGGATATTCGTTCCGCTGGAAGAAGAGAGACGATCGGCACGAGACGAAATGATAATCAAAACGACGGCTTACATCGCGTCGAAGATAGCTCAAGACTCGGTGGACACGGGCGACAACTCGGCTGCTGTCCAACTCGTGGAATTCCTCGTTACGTTCGCTCGCGATACGAAACCTCGTTCAGGGGTCACGTTCCGAGCCAAGCTGCGTGCCGCTAGGATAGTTCTCCATCTTGCGCAGTCCCATCGAGCTGTTGTCGTCGCCGCGGTAGAGACAAAGATGAAGCTCGCTGCGTTTGACGAGGTCATCAAGGAGCTGGTCGACTACATCCGCCACTGCAAGCACATGATCGTCTTCGAGGAGCATCGCGTGCCGTACGAGATAGCCTTCGTGATGCGAGCGAAGAAAGAAGCTTTGGTGCGAAGCTTGCTTCGACAGCACTCAGACAAAGAAGCCTGGGTTCTGAGGTGTGTCAGCAACCTGATGCTGGACTTCAATGTCCATGCACCTGATCTGTGGGAGTTCGCGCTCTCAACCATGAAGCAACTGGGCATGTTCCGCTCACTGTCTCGTGTTTTGACTGGCCTGAGTCATCACTCTTTCGTGCGAGGCATCAGTGGGGCGAGTGACGTGTGGGAGGCAACCTTACTTTCACCACTTCTCCAATTGAAGGTTATGAGCTGCGAGCCTGAAAAGCATGGTGAAGATGATGATCGAGCGCGTAACACGTTTCACGGTCTGGCTGTGAACTCAATTCTCTCAGAGCTTGAGTTGATGGTCGCAATGCTCCAGAAGTGTCCGTTTCTTGATCAAGTCGACGTCGCTGCTTTCGTGGTGCACCTTCGTGATCTGACGATGACGATTCATGAGGGAAGTGCAATAGCCGACATGGATCTGCACTCCTACGCTGTTCGCTGCGCCATGGTGATCCCTCGCCCAAGTGCCAGATTGCAAGCATTGCAACGAATCATCCAGGCTGGTGCGTACATGCAAGTGCTGTCTGAAGTTTGCGATGCCTCGGTTCTCTTCGATGAGCCGCTTCATAACAGTGACAGCGGTGGCTGCATGGGTGAGGAGGACAACGACGAAACGACTGAGCAGCTTGCACTCCTCGAGGCGATCTTCACGGAGGCAGCGCAACGAAATGAGCACGAAAAGCTGCTCGGCTCACCGTTCGAACACGGTTTCCTAGAGTTTCTCGCCGCCACGGGCAGTATCGACCATGTCCTCGCCATCATGTACGTTGGTACCAGTATCAATACTTCTCAGTGTGAAAAAGGGGATCTGACAACAATTCTGTGTGTGCATAGGCTCCGCAGCAAACGCCTAGAAGCAGCGACGACACTCGTTGAGCTGTACTTCGAATCGCACCCTGACCACGCTCCACCAGGCTGGACGATCAGTAACTTACCCAGCAGCAATGGTGGCAGTGGTGGTAGCAGCAGTCGGTGGACCTTCCTTCAGCAATACGTCGCAGGATCGACGTCGACGCACCTCGCTGAGTTCCGTGAAATGGCGCGCTGAGCAGCACATGCTCGCAACAAACAATGACGCGTGACCTATATCTCTATTCTAATCCATACGTGGTTCCCATCGATTCCATTCGATGCTGGTGTGCTACTCTAGGTCGCCGTTTCGATTCTCTCGTCTGCGAACATGATGCGCAAGCACACCCACAGCGCGAAGAGTACGACAATGTATCCAATCATGATCAAGAGAGATGTCGTCGACATGGGCGCCTCCTCTGAGTCGTGGTGGATACCTGCTTGCACTTGGAGCACTCCGCTGGCGTTCATGGTAAGCGTCACAGGATGACTGAACTCTCCTGCCTTGCCAATCTTGTCGCGTGGGATCGGGAAGTTGAAATCCGAAATGTGGTCGTTCTCCTCAGCGATCTCACTCTCTCCTTCGTACACTTGAACAGTGAGGCCACGCTGGCCGTCTTCAAACGTCTCAAAGTACTTAGTCATGGTCACAGGGATGCGGCTGTTCTTGGGCAGCAGCACTTCCATCTTGCCGTCGGCCTTCTGGAGACCAATGGGCAATGGAATCACATCCATCATGAGCACGTCGCGGAAGATGCGCTTGTCTAGTCCACTCAAGATCGCGGCCTGGATCGCCGCGCCCTCGCATACGACTTCATCGGCGTTCACCGAAAGACACAGCTCCTTGTCGTCGAAAAACGCCGACACCTTGGCGCGTACGATCGGCACACGCGTGGAGCCGCCGACCATAATCACTTCATCGATCTCAGCCACGCGCACGCCAGCTTCAGACAGCACGTCTTCCACAATCTGAAGACAGCGCTTCCAAATGGACGCGCAGATCGACTCGAACTTCTCTCGCGTAAGCGTTAGCTTGAACGGCTTCTTCCTTTCCGACAGCGTACTGATACCCACCAGCTCGATCTCCGTAGTCTCCTCACTGGACATAGCCACCTTTGCAAGCTCTACTTGGCGTTTGATCTGGATGAGATCGCCTCGCGACATCGCACTTCGAGCCACACCGTGCTTCTTCTGGATAATATCCAGTACGTAGCCTACCAGCAGATCGTTGATGTCTTCTCCACCCAGGTTCGTATCGCCGCCGATTCCAAGCACTTCGAACTTGCCATCGCAGATCGCAAGTAGCGATACATCGAGTGTACCGCCTCCGAAATCAAACACCACAACGTGCTTTTCGCCCGAGAGAAACAGTCCATAGGCCATCGCGGCGGCCGTCGGCTCGTTCAGTAGTCGAATGGCCTTGAAGCCAGCCATCTGCGCACTCAGGATCGTCGCCTTTCGCTGCGAGTCGTTAAAGTACGCTGGCACGGTGATCACGACATTGTCGATGCGCTTCTTGTCGGTGGATTCCCAGTACGCTTCCGCCGAGGTCTTGAGGTCGCGCAGGATCGCAGCCGAGATCTCCTCGGGCTGGAGAACGTGGGTCTCACCACCACGCTGGACTTGCACTGCAGCATTGCCCTGCTTGGTTGACACGATCGAGTGCGTTGCAAACTGCTTCGACAGCTGCACAGCCTTGGAGTCGAAGCGCTGGCCCATGAGCCGCTTGATCGTGCGCACCGTGTTCCCCACCGGCTCATATTCCAGCGCGACGGCGGCGTTTCCCACGATCACTTCCTCGCTCTTTGGCTTGTAGTGGACGACCGACGGCGTCGTACGCTTGCGGTCAGCGTGGTTCTTGAGGATCTTGACGTGGTTGCGTTCCACGTGCCACATGCCGACGCCTAGAGAGAAAGGCCACATAAGCTGTGAAATTGCGGAGCTCACAGAGTGGCAACAAACGTGGAAGCTGCATGGCTATATACAGAAGGTATGCACGTACATGAGTTGGTCGTGCCCAGATCGATGCCGATGCATAGAGAGCCGTCCTGGAAGCGGTCGGCCTCGCTGCCCCAGCTATCGTACGAGTGCTCGTCCATGATGGGAGTTGGGAGCTGACACCTTCCGTTCCCCTTCAGCACGTGGCGGCTGCTCGATCAGTTTCCACCAATCACAGACGATGAACTCCTATTGCTGACTTTTCATTGGCTGAAAGGTTGCCTTTCTCGGGTCAATCTGCGACGTGTGAGACTGACCAAGCGAGATTGAAAGGATCGCAACGACAGTATACTCTGCCACGCATCACAGCGGCTTTGGTTGGACTTCATAGTCTGTTAAGTTTAGAGGGAGCGAAGTGCATCTCCACCGCTGGCAAAACACTTGACTGTGTTCTCCAGCACCTTGAAAGATGTGATGGACTTGTCGAAGACGCCGTCGACGCCCTGGCACTGCCGCTGGACGGTAATCTACGAATGTAACGTTGAGTCTCTCAACTCTGAAGACGCTTTGGAGAATAATATCAAAGCCTACCGTTCCATGAACGTCTTTGAAGTAGCCACTCGGTAGAGGTGCAACAGAGAGGACCACTGTCGAGATCTCGGCGAGCACAGGAGTCTACAAACAGACCGGGCACCATATCATTGTGAGACGTTGGATGATAAATGTCTTACCAGCACTGAGAGAAGCTCAATCATGTGAAGCACTATCAACGTACCAGAGGGCTCATGGACTGCAGCGAGTCCGAAGCTGCGCTCGTGGGGTCCACGTCCGAGTGACTGAGCACGACGATGTTCGCCTGGCCCTTCCGTTATTAAAAGGACACGTTACGATCATGTCAGCACAAAGATGAGTCTGCAATGCAGCTAGTCACTCACTTGAGATTCTGCTGTCAGCGCTCGGCTGGAGCGGAGGAATTGCACGAGTTGCGCGCGTCCCCACTGCCACTTGAGCGGGCTCAGATCGTCGATGACGATAGAGACCGGCACGATCGCCGACGAGACTTCTTCGCGGAGCTGCTGGAATACCTGAGCTGCTGTCTGTGAAGATGCGCCAGCCTTTTCATCAAAGCAGTCGATGATACGAAGCGTCTGCTTCTCCACGCTGGCTGTCAAGTTCACACCCTGCCAACATAACGGGATACCGTGAGTACTCGCAGCAGTACAACCAGAGCCACACAGTGCGCACGACGCACCAGCTTGCGCCCAACGGCAGTGTAGTGCTCTTTTGAATTGCTGAAGTTCAGGAAACACACGCGGTGACCTGCACAGGGTTCACATTCGCACCAAATGAACTCCTCGCCCCAGAAAGTTCAGCGGCCATTTCAAGAGCCCGTACCGGCTTTCAGAAAGAGCGCCAAAAAGTGATGCACGAGGAATGCACCGCTCGCGTCGACACGATCTTGGACAGCGATAAACTGTCCGCGTGGTGCGCTCGTCGGCGCCCAGTGGAGGCCTTCGCCCAGCGCATACAGCGGCTCCGCCATGATGGATTTGCACGCGAGAGTGAACCAGCCACTGGCACCCTCCTTCGAGTGACACGTTTAGTGACCTTCAGCCGAATGACATAGAGCTCCTCCGAAATAGAAAGGCAACGGGGCGTCAACAGACGCCTCTCATCTTAGTCTCAAGGTGAAGACGCGTCGGAGCAAGCACACGCATCCTCTGAAGGAGTTACAATGCAGTGCGAAGCTAACGCATCACCACCTATGAAGTCACCGGGTCCAGCGTCACCAGAGCACGCATCGCATGCGTCTCATTTGTGCAGGTCGGTCTCTTTTCGGACCTCTGTGTGCCAGCGCGAGCTTCGGTACACCATGGCATCGCGCTGAAGGAGTTGATTGTCCCGTGATAACGCAAGTACCACAAACGCTTGACCACCGTCGGACAAATGGATCCGTTGATGCTCAAGTTGAGCTGGTCGCTTTTCCGACGGCGGCAGCTGAGCAGAAGAGATTAGCTTCGTTCTGAAGCTCCTCGTCATTCTCCAATCTCCGACTCTCCGACTCCTCCAGTTCCGTCGTGCTGCAACTGAAGATCATGGTGAAGGCCACTATCACCGCGTCAGCTCCGAAACCCATTCCGGTCACCATTCTCACCGGCTTCCTAGGAAGCGGCAAGACGACGCTGCTCAACCACATCCTCACGGAGCAGCACGGCATGAAGTTCGCTATCATCGAGAATGAGTTTGGCGAAGTCGGCGTGGACGACGCGCTCATTCGACAGCGTAAGTACGATGCTGAGGAAGAGATCGTGGAGATGAACAACGGCTGCATCTGTTGCACGGTGCGCGGAGATCTGATCCGCATTATCAAGGAGATCCTCAAGCGCGACCGTGCTCTGGACGGTATCATCATCGAGACCACGGGCCTGGCGGACCCAGCGCCAGTCGCGCAGACCTTCTTCGTAGACGAGACCATCTCCCAGCGCTGTAAGCTTGATGGCATCATCACTGTCGTTGATGCCAAGCACATCCTTCAGCACTTGCTGGAAGTCAAGCCAGAGGGGGTTGAGAACGAGAGCGTCGAGCAAGTCGCGTTCGCTGACCGCGTGCTTCTCAACAAGACTGACCTCGTCACTCAAGTGGAGCTGGAAGAGATCAAGCACCAGCTGCACAAGATCAACGAAGCTGTGGACGTCGTAGAGTGCCAGCACTGCAAGGTGGATCCCAACACGCTGCTCAACATCCAGAGCTTCGACCTCGACAAGATCCTTGTGAAGGAGCCAGACTTTCTCGAGAACACCGACCATGAGCATGATACGTCGGTCACCTCTGTTGGCTTCAAGCTCAGCGAGCCTCTCAATCTCGGCAAGCTCCAGGACTGGATTCAAGAACTCCTCATGACCAAAGGCAACGATCTACTTCGATACAAGGGCGTGATCAACGTCATGGGCATGGACCAACGCTTCGTCTTCCAAGGCGTTCACATGCTCTTCGACGGGAACTTCACGACCCCGTGGGGTAACCAACAACGGTCCTCGCGCTTTGTGTTTATCGGTAAGAATCTTGACCGTGAGGAGCTGACAACCGGTTTCGAGGCCTGCAAGGCTGAAAAGCTTCGGTTTAAGGTGGGTGACGCGGTGCTCGCTCGTGTCCGTAGCGGGTACAAGCGAGGTACGATCATCAAGTTGTGGGACGAAGGAAATCCGTACCGAATCCGCTTGGACGGACGCGAAGCTGTGGAAGTGTGGGGTTCGGTCGACACTGATGCGCTGGTGAAGGCTTTCGTGGCATAATCGTAGTAGACGGCATGTGTGTACTGGGCTGGTTCTAAGGTAGTACACGAATGCACACTCTCATAGGTTGGCGCTGTTGAAGCATCTGTAGCGCAAGCGAATCCCTATCGGCAATGATTCCGAAGCAGACCCCAAGTCTCAGTCGTCGTCGTCGGATAACCGGATCCTTCGCTTTGCCCGTCTCAACTTCTCCGACGGCGGCATCTTGAGAAGTCGGACTCTGCTTCTCCGACGGCGAAAACGTACGAACACGCCATTCGGATCGACCCTGTGGTAGCTACAACTGGACGCGTACAGTACTACGACACTAGTGCAGGGCGTTGCCATGCTCGTCGTGCAGAGTGCAGTGACGTACCGGTACCGGTACCGCACGGCTTCTGGCGTGCGGGAACAGGTCAGCTAATGGATGAGATGTATCCGACGGCGGATTTTGGTGGTGACGACTGTACTGTAGAGACGATGCGTCTGCCCAAGTTGCAGTTGTCCGGCGGCGCCGCATTTTGGTGGTTCACAGCGATCTTGGCCACATCTCCTGCTCGGCAAGCGGAAGCACACGCACCTCAGGCGAGGGCACGCATCCATCATAATCGAAATCGGGATCTCCTGCCAAGTTTCAATGGCGCCTCAAGTCGCAACCATCGCGAAGGCCTCACCATCGACAGCTCCCATGTCCTCCAAGACTGCGAACAAGAAGCTGATCCCGGTCACACTTCTTTCTGGCTTCCTTGGCAGCGGCAAGACCACGCTTCTCCAGCACATCCTGCAGAACAAGTCCCACAAGCTTCGTGTCGCCGTGATCGTAAACGACATGGGCGAGCTCAATATCGATGCGGACCTCGTGGCAAAGTCGGGCGTGCTACAGCGAGATGAGCAGCTCGTCCGCCTGGAAAACGGCTGCATCTGCTGCACGCTTCGTGTGGACTTGCTCGAGGAGATCGCCAAGATCGCTCAGGGTGGCGAGGTCGACTACATTGTGATCGAGAGCTCCGGTATCAGTGAGCCTATGCAAGTTGCCGAGACGTTTGCCTTTGAGCTTCCAGAGCAAGAGGAGGAGATCCACCAGGACCATGAAAGCAAAAAGCACTCCCACGCTAAGGAGTCATCGTCTTCGAAGCTCACCTCGATGCAGGTCGACGAGCTGTTCGGTACGCAGGATGGTGAGGGCAAGAAGCTCCCGCTGCTCAAGGACATCGCTGTGTTGGACACATGCGTGACTGTTGTGGATGCTGCCAACTTCTTCAGCGTCTTCGAAGACCCTCGCATGCTCGTCCAGATCGAAGCACACCGTGAGGAGTTGCCAGAAGAGGACACGCGTACGCTGACAGACCTCTTGGTTGATCAGATCGAGTTCGCGGACGTGAT